>JAPQRN010000014.1:11955591-11994962 GCA_037367275.1 Coranthus polyacanthus | reverse complement strand
GATAAAACAGACAAAAACGTGAACTCTGTTAGCACGCATCCAGAGGGCAAAGACGCGTTTCTGTTTAACTTCCCATCCATTTTCTCCAGTATGAGGAATGTTCTCCCACATACCGGACTGTATCTCAGTATATACAATGTCAGCGCAAAGCCGCGTTACGTAATCCCGAAGCGCTGAAGCCTTTGCGCCTGTAAAATGAACGAGCAGGTGGAGGAGGAAACATGCGCAGTAGGAGCCTCGTCGGCAGCATCAGGACCAAAAAGCTCCCAGGATCCTCCGACGCAAGAAGATGGTGCATGTAAACAGCCGGAGGGAGACGACCGTCTCGTTTTGCCGGACAGTTGTCGCCACTTAAATCTATTGAGCCAAATTTTGAAGTCAGAAAAACAAAAGCAAAAAAAAAAAAAAAAAAAAAAAAAGGCGTGAGGAGACCATTTGGAAGAAGCGCGCAAATGGAAGCAGCAAAGATGCGACGACAGTAACACTTGGTATCATTTGTATAATCTCATGACGACGCTTTAAGCCTCGGTTTCGCTGCGTGCAAAAGAACAACAACAACAAAAAAAGAAAGAAAGAAAAGAAATAGAAGGTTCTTCTAATGTTATCACATATGACGGGCTTTCTTGTGTAATGGTCGCCGCTTTCTAGTGGGATGCACATCAGTGTTTGGCCATACTCGCTCTCCGTCGTAATGGCAGCTCTGTACCAAGGCACGGACGCTTCCTCTCCGGATAAATTTCTGGCCTTAAAGGATGTGAGAGAGGTGAAGGAGGAAACGACGCTGGACGAGAAACTATTTTTACTGGCTTGCGAGAAAGGTCGGTGGTTGTTTAATATGTCTTTCTTCCGCAGTGAATCCATCACCCCAGTTGTGTGTTTTTTTTTTGTTGTTTTTTTTAACACTCAGGCTCACATGGAACGTAGAAAAGGTGTCGTCAATAGGTGAACGGGGTCACTGCCGTATTATTGATCAATTTGTAAGATGTTCCTGAAACATGTTCTGTCTAACACCAGCAGAGCGATACATGAGCAGGAGGTAGAACCATGACTGACAATTTGATAGATTTCCAACAGGGTCAGTGCAGCAATAAACTGTACATCTACCACATTTTTCCCCCCCCTGTAAATGCCTCTCACAGCTGCATACATGTCGGCTGCTGTGGAAATTTGCCCACGGGGTTAAGATATATTTAGCTGAACGTCTGTACCTCTAAAAGTTTCTGTCTGTGTTCTGCTGAGTCTTTACAGGGGAAAGTTAATTTAAACAAGACGAAGAGATTCTACACACACACACGCACACACAAAAAAAACGCAAAGTGGCATGGGCAGTGTCATGGAGTCTGATGGGAGGAGAATATTTCATTGATAAGTTAAAAACATTGTACAGACAGAGGTTGTTTTAGTTGTAAGGTCACTAAGTGCCACTGTGACCATATAAAGTCTCTCTAAACATGGCTCCGAAACAAAAATTGTCCTTTGAGGGAGATGTTATTGTTATACGTGACTGAGATTTAGAGGACTGCTGGAGTTGAGCCCACTCCGTGAAAGTGTTTGCCTCCTGACTACATTCTGTGTTTCTGTTTGGAGCCATCCACAGATAATGTTGCTGCTTTTATAGACCTGACTTTGCAAGAATTTCCTTAAGTGGATTCCATTGACGTTGCGCCTCTTTGTTGTTTCGACGTGGCACTCAGGCGACTACTACATGGTGAAGAAGCTGCTCGAGGAGAACCGTCACGGCGAGCTCAACATCAACTGCGTAGACGTGCTGGGCAGAGACGCCGTCACCATCGCCATTGAGAACGAGAATCTAGATATTCTGCAGCTTCTCCTGGAGCATGGCTGCCAGGTAGTGAACACAAACACACACTGGGGGGGGGGGGACAGTGTATGCAAGATCTCTTCTAGTTTAATCCTGCTGTGTGTTCACTTAATGGTAGGTCTGAAATGATGTGCTTGTTTCTGTGTAGGCGACAGATGCCTTGTTGGTTGCCATAGACTCAGAGGTGGTGGGAGCTGTGGACATCCTCCTCAATCACAGGCCAAGGCGATCTTCCAAGCCTTCCATTGCTGTTAGTTTCTTCATTTCAGCTTTTACTTTTAATGGTTTGACGTTAAATAGACTTTTCATCATTACTTTGTCGTATTTTTTTTTTTTTTTTTTTTCAGAAACTGATGCAGCGTATTCAAAACCCTGAGTATTCAACCACTATGGATGTGGCTCCTGTCATCCTGGCAGCACACAGGAACAACTATGAGATCCTGACTATGCTGCTCAAACAGGACATCTCGCTGCCTCGGCCTCACGCTGTAGGCTGCGAGTGCACGCTTTGCAATGCCAAAAACAAGAAAGACAGCTTACGGCACTCCAGGTACAGACCTCTTCAGTCATTGAGAATTCAGAAAATGTAATGTTAGTGTTCTTCGTGCTTTCCACAGATGGTTGTCGTTGAGTTAAGTTTGCACCGTTTTACTTAAAACGCTCTACACCACTTTTGTCCTCCACATGATGCCTGTGTTATTTAATGCGGTGACTCTTTTTGACTTTGCTCTGGTATGTAAGAGCTTAAAAGCAGCTATGAATCAGTTGCTCTGTCAGCTGAAGTGCTCAGTCTTCTTGTTTTGATGGCATCAGCTGTACCATTTGTCACCGTAAGCACACCTGGTGTTGTCAGACCATTTTAGGCTAAAATGTAAAAAGGAAAGCAGCAAAAGCAAAAGTGTATCCTTGGTGAAGTATTGCTTTTTTGGTATCTGATCTCATCTGCTGGGCATTTTTGTTCTATCTTCTGGGCAGAATAGCTTCCTACACAGCGAGATAAATGAGTCAGTCTGCTGTTTTTCTGGCAAACCAGTTGGAGGTCAAAACAGGTGCAAAAAAGGAAACTGCTAGACTGAGGCTTAATGTTTCACCATGTTCCCGTTTCTCATCTTTACACCGACCCATCTGTTCCATTTTCTTTCTTGTCTTGCCTGACATTTTCATCCCCCTCTTTTCTTTTCACCATCATATCTACTTCCTCATCCACTTTTTTTTGTGGCTCAGGTTCCGCCTGGACATTTACCGCTGCCTGGCCAGCCCCTCTCTGATCATGCTGACTGAGGAAGATCCTATACTCAGGGCTTTTGAGCTGAGCGCAGACCTGAAGGAGCTCAGCCTGGTCGAGGTGGAGTTTAGGTATGATGGCCATCAGTTGCTGCGCTTTTGTCGTGTCAGAGCGTGTTTTTTTTTGTGTTTTTTTTTATTTGTTTCACCATGAGCGCACAGAGATACTTATCGCATGCACACAGATACATGTACGTAGATGCGCACAGAGATAGTGCAGACCCTCTTCTCCCCATCGTCTGGAACAGATAAGAACCCAAATCTCTCTTGTATCTCATTTCGCGACTGCAGGAATGACTATGAGGAGCTGGCGAAGCAGTGCAAGATGTTTGCCAAGGACCTGCTGGCTCAGGCTCGAAACTCTCGAGAGCTCGAGGTCATTCTCAATCACACGTCCAGCGAGGATCACGTTGACAAGAGAGGCTTACTGGAGGAGCGCATGAATCTCAGCCGACTTAAACTTGCCATCAAGTACAACCAAAAAGAGGTTAGATTGGCAGCCTGCAACTGTTACATTGTCTTTTGCCAGCATCAGTAACAAGCCAGAATGCAGTACAAGAGATGATTTCTGATATTTTAACTTGATAATTTAATTAGATCGACATTCGCAGTTTGGTAGAAATAATCAGTTATTGATTCTAATCTTATTCGCCATTACTGCATGTTGGACATCTGGTCAGCACGCTGCATACATCTTTTCGTCTTTAGGAAATATGAGCTTGGCGGGATAAAGTAGTTCCTCCAGGCAACCTGAAAGTTTGAAGCTGTGGGACAATTTACAGCTGGCTCAGTGTGAGACTCGTATATCACGTTAAAGCTTAGTAGCGTGGTCATTGTTTCCTGCTGCAGAAATAACACATCAGGTTCATCTTAAGGCCGCACTTCAATTCTGTGCCATCTTTATAGCTTGGCTATTTGTAGCGCATATTTGTAGTGAGATTTCTATCACGTCGCTGAGAGAACAGGACAGATGAGTCACTTGAATTGATCGTACGAGTCAAAATCTCATTTGTACTAATAGCCTCCAAATGCTAATAATTCTTTTAGTTTTCATCAGCAGTGACAGTTACCTTTTGGCATTTTGTAACTGATATAATCTGTGTAACTAAAAATCAGTGAGATGCATGCCTAAAAATAAGAAGATGTTGAGGATTTATAGTGGGAATTAAATCATCAAAAAATGATTTCGATCACCTAAGGAAATCTACAGTCCTGGAAAAAATTGGCTGTTAGCTTAACTATTTTAGGTATGTGTTTCGGTAAAATGAACATTTTTGTTTATTCTAGAAACTACTGACAACATGTCAAAATCGGACTAAAAATGTGTCATTTAGAGCATTTATTTGCAGAAAAATGTGAACTGATTAAAATAAAAAAAAAAAATGCTTTGTTTCGCACCTGGAATGCACATTCTCACGTTCATATTTCCTGATGCCCCCTTTTTGCAGTTTGTGGCTCAGTCCAATTGTCAGCAGTTTCTCAACACAGTCTGGTTTGGAGAGACAGCGAGCTACCGGCGCAAACACACTTGTCTAAAGATAACCACAGTGCTGAGCGTGGCGGTGCTTTGGCCGCTGCTTTCCGTCTGCTACCTTCTGGTGCCACGCTCCCGTGTGGGCCAGATCATCCACACGCCCTTTGTCAAGTTCATCATCCACAGCGCCTCCTACTTCACCTTCCTGCTGCTGCTTAACCTCTACTCACTGGTCTACAACGAGGGAAAGAAAAACACCATGGGCCCTGCACTGGAGATGATTGACTACCTGCTCATCCTTTGGATCATAGGTCAGCTTTTAACTCAGCTTTCATGAAGAAAATGGCATTTGACTGTGTGTGTATGCTGTGTGTGCTATGTGCAGAGGAGCATCGCGTACTGTTTGTAGTTCTCAAGTCTCAGCGGTTGGTGCTTATTTCTGTAATTTAATACATATTCATCTCTTAATGGACACAACCGAACTAAAATTAGAACAAGGGTTACATTATACAGAACAGAATTTAATAAATTAGCATTGCATAGTGGAGTGAAAATGAGAGATTCCTGTTTTGGTCTGGCTCAAGTCCAGTATCTTGTATCCCTAATCCTATCAGGCAGAACATGACGGACAGCTGTTTCTATACTAGAGGACAAAAACCCCGGCTTGACTGGATTAAAACTGAGAGTTCTACTCCTAATTGATGTCCAAAGAAACCGATTGCAGCTGTACCTCTGTGGCCTGTATACAGTAACCGTCACTATCAGCGGGCTCAACAAAGACAAATGCACGCAAACTTCCGTTCACACAAGAGAAACACATGTACACGCGTCATATCTTCTCAGATGAGGCTGGATAGCGACAGTGAGAAATTGACTTTGTCTCTCTCTGGGGAAGGGCCTCTCTACCTTCCTCTTCTGCCAAGAAACCATTAGTATGATCATTCAATCGCTTTAATGGGCCTGCCTTCTCAGAAGAGATGTCGGCCTCACAGTAGCAGCATCCTACACTTTCTCCAACAGACACAAAGCATCGCAGCCACATAGCTCTCATCGCTGGGCTGATAAATCATCCCAATAACTGCACCTGACAGGTAATAAAAGGATGTAGAGGCAATTGACTTCTATTATTCAATGTTAAGAGGATGGTTGTGTGGTAATTTGCAATTAATTTTGTATATTCCAGGAGCGATATTGGTAGCTGTGTCATTAGACAGGAGTGTAATGGGTTTTTTCCGATAGCCCACTAGACAGAGAAAGATTTCATAGCACATGCAAAAACAAAAGCAATATGAAAGATCAATTTGAACAACTTGAGCCGATTTTTTTCTTGACGGCTGCCCTCACTGCAAAACAGATTTGACTGTAAGCTGTGATGCAGAAAGGCAGATTTCGCGCTTGTGATGTTCTGTGGTGCAGCATCAACAAAGCAGCAGAGATGAGCTGCAGTAAGTAACAAAGATGAGGTCGCTAATGATCAGCCTCTTTAGACAGCATAATGCGATTGCTAACAGGATGTGTTATGCATTTGCATGTGCTGTATGTCTACAAGTCAGACGTCAGTTTTACGTTTCCATTGTTCTCCACCACCCCTTCATGGTTCCCCCTGTTCTCTCCATCCCGCTGTTCTCAGTGTCTCGGATTAAAGCGGAAATCAGATGCAGTGTGACTGTGTATGAATCTGTGTGCTGGGTTACACGGCGTATGTGTGTGCCATTGTGTGTTTTGATGCAGCTTCCACCACACTTTGGTGACAGCCCCGTTGCTCAGTTCACATTACGCAATCCTCACTTGAATCGAGTATTCGAGTGTTTCACGTATTATCAGCCAAATATACGTATGAAAAGTAAAAGTAGTCATTGTGCAGTAAAATGGTCCCTGTCAGTGTTTTACTATTATATATATTATGCCTCTGGATTCATATTACTGCTGCATTAATGCGTGTGTCGCGTTTTTACTACTTGAGCTCATTTGAACCACCGTATAGAATCTGAGCGACTCCCTCCAGCGCAGAGTTGTGACGAATCTCAATTTCCAGTGACCTAAAAGTCACATGAACCATTCAACAGAGGTCATATTGCAACAAATCAGGACCGCATAATGGAAGCGGACCAAATCAGAATTGAAAAAGTCAGATTCGCCGTGCTTTATGCTGTTAACACTGTCATTTGCTCTCTACGCTGCTACTCTAATTCAGTCTTTCCACACTAAAATAATCACTAAAAGGTATTATTCAAACTGAAACATTCAAAGTTAAAACAATATTTTGAGGGATTTCTGTGTAAAAGCCTGACTCTCTGCTGCTCACTTTCCACTGCAACCATAGAAATGGCAGATAAATCAGATGCAGTCCAAGGTTCTGTCTCATGATTTTCTGTTGATGTCCATCTTTCAGTTTTAATTTTATTACCACTACTGTATATTTAGAAATGATAGAAATTCCTTTTGGACCCAAAAAGAAACACACACACCCATCTTCCCTTAAATCCCACAGATGACACATATTAAGATCATTAATCTCCAATTTCTGTGCTTCTTACATTCCTGGGTCCCATGGGCTCTTTCTGTAAGTTGATTTGTGGCTGAATCTGGAAACGATTTGCCGGAGATGACAGCAAAATGTCTTTTCCAAACTTGTGCATATGGTGATGGTGAATTTCTGCTCTCCTTTAGGGATGGTGTGGTCGGACGTGAAGCGGCTGTGGTACGAGGGGCTGGAAGACTTTCTGGATGAGTCGAGAAACCAGCTGAGCTTCGTGATGAATTCCCTTTACCTCGCCACCTTTGCCCTCAAGATTGTCGCTCATAGCAAGGTACACGCACACACACACACACACTGCAGTTAGACCATTAGACGACCATTAGACCTGAGTAGCTACCGATCACACGCTGATGAACACATTTGAATTGGGTAGAGTGGGAGAATGGAATGGGAAATGTGCGCTACTCGAGGCCAAGGGGAAGGTCACACTATGGCCCCATCCTCATATACACTGAGTAAGTCGGTAAAGGAGAATGTCTGAGTTTTGCGTTTCATTGTTCTGCAGTTCAAGAATGTGGCCGACACAGAGAGGAAGAACTGGGACGCCTTCCATCCCATCCTGGTGGCTGAGGGGCTGTTTGCCTTTGCCAACGTTCTCAGTTACCTGCGACTTTTCTTCATGTACACCACCAGCTCCATACTGGGGCCACTACAGGTAGGAGGCATACGATGCAGCACATGAGGTTTTGTAACTTAACAGCAAATATTTTCAAAGGCTTGTTGCTTTCTTTTGGAAAAGGGAAGCATTCGTCACATGTTGAATAGTTAACCTCTGATAAGTAAACTCCAATAAAATAACAAATACCTTTTCAAAAGTATCCCACACCAATTACCAATATAGAACATATACACATTCCTTAAAGCGCAATTAGTTAAAAATCATGTTTGTTATCAAAATAATCAGGAAGTATTAAGGAGATTGGAGAGAAGTTTTGAAAACTGAGTATTTGCCTGATTTGACCTGTGACTTGGATTGTGGAAACATTTTTGACATCGGTTTTAATAAAATCAACATGAACGCAGCACACAAAGAGCGCGTTCGAGTGAAGATCCAAGTGAAAAGTGTTTGGTAAACTTTTCTAAATCTTGGAAAAGCTGCATTCGACGGGCTTGATTAACCCCCCGCTCCAAACTGGCAGCTTCATTCAGCAATCTTTTCAGCATCTCTTAACCTAAGAAATGTTTAGCAGTATCTTGGATCTGATTTCTGCCTTTTACGCAAAACAAATAAATGTAGTTTAGAAGAATTTATCATTTAATCTGGTTTGAATTCTGTGGTTTTGTATGCCCATCAACATTTGTCATTGTTTCTGTAACGTGGCTGTTACAAATTTCTGCTGCAGTTGTTTGTTGTTTTTGCGTGAGTCGCGTCTTTTTGTACTGTAAATAGAAGATGTAATGCAAGTTAGAGCTCAACTTTCAGCGCTTCCTTCTCCTTCTACTGAGGAGTTTAGGTGGACAGTCAGAAAATGAAATGCATTTATTTTTTTTGCAACATGTTTTTCCACCTTCGTAGATAAGCCAAAAATCTGGTTCGCTTCTTTTCTACTCAGATTCCTCAACAGTCTTTGTGCCCTAGGTGTCCCTTTTATATCTCATAATCATATTGTGCATCATCCAGCCAGCTGGCAGAAGGAAACAGAAAAGCTAGCCAGTATCTGACGTTGCTGGCAAACCGTAGAAATTCATTTTCCCCCCATGTGTCTTTATTACATAAAACAGTGTGCAGGTATGCAGTGAGCTCAGTCTGTTTGCAGAGACACCTTCCTGTCATTAAGTCGAAAAGCTGTTTGTGGTTGACTTATAAAACACTACAACTACCTTTAGTTTGTTAATTAGAGACTTTCCACTACAATCTCCTCAATCTGTCTCCCTCCCTCCGTCTTTTCTTTTTCCTCCCCCCCTCTTTTTTCTCTCGCTCGCTCTGTGACATCACTGTCTGGCCTGGCAGGACGGAAAAATTATTAGCTTTGGAAATAGATGTGGCTTGTGTGTTCACGGCCACACTCATGCTCACATGGGCAGACACACCTTCATACTAATGCACCACGAGCCCACACATTTCCACACTCTTGTGATATGTGAGTCTTCAATCAAATTGCACTCAGACAAGTTCCCACTCACATGCGCAAAAAAAATACAAACACACACACACACACACACACACACAGACAGTGAGTCAGTACTGTGTGGGTTGCAGTAATGACGGTTTCACTGATTCCATCCTTCCTGAGCAGGCCAGCTCACTTTTTTTTTTGCTGGGTACTGCCCCCTACTGAGGTTGGAAAGACTGAGAAAGTGTGTGTGTGTGTCTGTGTGCGTATCTACTATCACCGCTGTGCACACAATGAGCTCACTCATACCCCAGACTTGACCTCACTTACTGTATTAATTTACCATAACTGAGTACAAGGATGCATGTGTGTGTGTGTGTGTGTGTGAGAGACAAAAAGGAAGACACTGTGTCCAAGTGTTTCTACATGTAAAATAACAGTGGGTTTGAGTATTTAGTTGTTTTAGCAAAGGGGTCAACGTTAAGTAAAGCCAGTGACAGCGATGGAAGACGAATTCAGATCCTTTATTTAGGTAAAAGTATTAATATCACACTGTGAAAATTCAAATTACTGCATTGGTGTGTATGTTCCATTTCACTGCCGTAGATGTTTAAGGCGTTGACCTCATTTGAACCGCTTTACGTTCTGTTGGGTAGTTTAATCTGCAGAAATTCATATTCTGTAAGGTCGTCCTTTGTTTCTAGCGTTGTCGTCTTGTGAGAACCGCACGTCTCTTTCGTGAGCTCAGAAAAACAGCCCTGTTTGCAATGCATTCTCCAGCGAATCCAGGAGGGTTTATAGAGTTCATGTAGTTTAAGAAGGAAGAGAATTGTTCACTTCATCCTGTAGTTTATCACAAACAGTCAAAAATCAACACATTTGGTTGTGGTGTTCTGGACAAGGATGTAAAAAAGCTACTTTATTATTATATTTGCCTCTGATATGTAGTATAAAGTTGCATAAAATAGACATTACATTTGTACTTAAGTACAGTACTTGAGTAAAAATATACGCTCCAGTGATTTCAGTGATTTTTTTTAGCAGAAAGCAACAGTTTCCATCATGTACTTGTGTACATTTGAGGTATCTCACCTGCATCAGCCACCCCTAGAGTCAAGGTTAAGAGCTCCTGACCTTCTAAATTCCTCCTCTGTTTGTACACCAGCTAAGTTAGGCTACCTGTCAGGCTGGGCAAGCGGGAAACACCCTCAGCTCCTAAATCAGACGTGTACTGTACAAAGTGGCAGAGGAACACACTGGAGGGATTTAGACATGACAAGAGAATGAATCAGACTAATGGACTCACCCTTCTCCTCAAACAAGCAGCCTGGGTTTCAGCGCAAACACTCCTGTCGCCATTCACCTTGACATCCAGTGAGAGTGGTCATCCCTCACACTGGACACTGTGTGTGGTTGGGTTTTGCAAAGGTGAGTGGACCTTGTTTGAGCATCCCTAGGTCCTAGTAAACAGATAGACCACTCAGGTCTATAAATAGTGGGTTTCCAATAGTCTGAGAAGACTTTCTGTGTCTCCAGTCACTCTCCCTGGCTTCCTCCATGTTTGTCTGTCTTCCCTCGGGTGGGACGTGAGCCCTCAAACTGCAGAAATAAATCTTTTTTTTTTTTTCTTTTCCGCAGGGGACATTGCTTAATGAGAACACATGGTGAAAAACTAGTTTCTCGTGGACAGAAAGGTTGTAGGGAAGTGTGAGGAGTATTAACAGTCTTGTTAATATTCTGGCCATATGTCTCAACTAAGATTAAAATGAAATTCTCCTAAAATGAACTCCAGTGAAATGGAGTCTCACGCTGTAGCACTTGCATGTCTAGATGATAATTCGCAGAAATCTTTGTGTCTGTCATCACACGAGGCTGATGAGTTTATGAGAACCGGTGCTTCATTTGACCAGGGGGAGGACCTATTATTAACGCACTTTATTTTCTCACCAGATATCTATGGGTCAGATGCTGCAGGAGTTTGGAAAGTTTTTGGGCCTCTTCCTGTTGGTGTTGTTCTCCTTCACCATCGGACTCACTCAGCTTTATGGAAAGGACCAGAAAGACAGAGAGAAGAATTCGCCCATGGATTGCGAGGGCATCTTCTGCCAGCAACAGAGCAATGATGCATTCCACACGTATGGGCCAATTTCAGTCTGTCATTTTTGACAGCAGTGACGACAGTGATGAATGTTCAGAGTGCTTGTTGCGAGATGTTAGATTTTATGTACGCAGCTGAGGTTGGACATTTACATACGCCTTGCTGAAATGCAGATTTGTGATTATTTCCTTTCAACGTATTCAGTATTCCATCTGTTAGTGCAGTTGAATCCGGCACCATGTGAAGTGATTGCATTGAGTTACAGTTATGGAGAAAACTCCCCCGGAGCCTAGACACTGGTGGTGGTGATGAGGATGTGATGCCCTCACAAGAATGAAACTAGGAGCAGACAACAGAACTGAGGTGGAGGAGGAGGAGTGGAGGAGGGTTGTAAAACAGCAAACAGAAATTGACAGCTGAATGACAATGGAGTGAGGGAACGGCTCACAAGTGATTGGCTAACAGGGAGCGTGTCAGGTTGGGTTTGGATGAAGATGGAAATCAGATGATTGAACTTTGTGCTTGTAACTAAGAGAGCCCGCACAAGGAGATAGTCTTCCTGATTGAACTTTCTCTGAGCTTCATTTAGCTGAGAATGAGGTAATTTTTCATTTCAGCTTTTATTTATATTATCAGATGGAAGTTCACGTATACCAAGGTCACTGTGTCTTTAAAGACTCTGGAAACTTCCTGAAATTGACCTCATGGCTTTAGAAACTTCATATTGGCTAACTGAGTCAAAGTGGGGCCAAAACGTACAGAAATCAGCCAAGACTTTAGAAAAACACATCATAATTTAAAGGAAATGCCACCAAATACTAACAGCGCGTATGTAAACTTGTGACCCTCTGGCTGATAAAATCCAAAAAAATAAATAAAAGCTAAAATGAAAAACTCTCATCAGAAAACGAAGAAACAACAAAACAACAAAGAAAATAGAAATAGAAATTTTCAGTTTATATAAACCTTCGTCCACAGCTGTATGTATAAGTACAGTATATCTTTACTCATGAAGATATAATGATTCTATTTTTTTTCTTTTACAGGTTTATGGGGACCTGCTATGCCTTGTTCTGGTACATCTTCTCCTTGGCACATGTTGCGCTCTTTGTCACGCGCATCAGCTACACGGAGGAGTTGCGCTCTTTCGTGGGTGCCATGATCATAGGCACCTACAACATTGTGGTGGTTATTGTCCTGACCAAGCTGCTGGTGGCCATGCTCCACAAGAGCTTCAGACAAATTGCTGTAAGTGTAAACAGTGTTCGGCACAAAATACCAACCTGTCAAGGGTAATTTGAGTTCAACTTGGAAACATTTGGAAAGCTCTAACTGGTTTCATTCAGTGTTGAGATAATTTTTTTTTCTCTAATTCACCCTGAAATGTTACACAGATGTCAAATTGGTTTCTTATTTTGCAGAGCAACTGCACATTTTGTGCATTCATCGAACAAACATTTGATTTTGATTATGCTAAGCAAAACAGCTCATTGTTCAAATAAAATCTGTCCCCACAAGGATTTCCAGGAGAATAGCGTTTTGTTTTTACATTGCCGAGATTCCTCTGCAAATAAAGAAAAGCATGTGAAAGTTGTTTCTCAGCTTGTGTTTTTGCTTTTCTTTTTGCATTTTTGTTTTTTTTTTGAAATTCTGTAGAATCACGAGGATAAGGAGTGGAAGTTTGCTCGTGCCAAACTGTGGCTCAGCTACTTTGATGACAAGTGTACCCTGCCGCCACCTTTCAATATCCTTCCCTCCCCGAAGACCGTGTGCTACTTGGTGACCAGCATGAGCAAGTGGATCTGTTCACACACCTCGAAGGGAAAAGTAAAGAGACAGAACAGCCTCAAGGTAAGAGAAGGATGGTTGCGATGGGTGCACGTCAGTGATTTGATTTTGATTTCCTTCCCCTAATCTTACCAAATGACTGCCTGTATCTCATTGAGTTTTCCGCTGTCTTCATCCAGGAGTGGAAGAATCTGAAGCAGAAGCGTGATGAAAACTATCAGAAGATCATGTGCTGTCTGGTTCACCGCTACTTGACCTCCACGCGCCAGAAGATGCAGAGCACCGACCAGGCCACCGTGGAAAACCTCAATGACCTGCGCCAAGACCTGTCCAAGTTTCGCAACGAGATGAGGGACCTGCTGGGCTTCCGGACCTCCAAATACGCCATGTTCTACCCAAGGAGCTAAGAAAAGACTAGATATTCTATCCCTTTCCCTTCTCCTTTTGACAAAACCTCTGCTTCTCGTTTATCTGGGATGCTGTGTGACCCGAGCATGTACACACTCTGCTCTTTGAGATACAGAGGCGACTTTTAAACCTGGAACCTTACCAAGAAAAGTATATATATGTATTCTCCACCAAAGCCTCCAGACTCAGGCCCCCTATGTATTATTCAGCTATTCAGCTTTTTGTAAATAAAGAAAGCCATTCTTTTCAACAGAAAGACGAATAAAGATTTATGGAAAAATATGACCCCCTGTGGCTTTTGCATTAATGCTATAAAGAGCTGACTCCTTTTTCTGAATGTAAAGTAAAGGCTGCAGTTACTTGCTGATTTCTGGCTGAAAAATGGTCCTTGGCCACTCGAGCTTGAAAGACAAAAACAGTCAAGCGTTGAGCCAGCTGCCCAGTGGTCTGCTCCACGTGAGAGTCACATTACACACACCTGATCCATTCTCATGCTTCGCGGAGCATAGCTGCCTTGGCTGTTCTCAACAGACCGCTTCAAATATTACTTGGCAATATTTGGTTTCTAGTTGAAAGCTCCTCATAGAGACAGACAAACAAAGGAAAATGTTTAACAAGTTTATTTGAGCAGGTGAAAACACTAAAATATAAATATTCACAGACTTTTTCATATGAAAATATTTTCATTTCAAACCTCTGCCTTTTAAAAACAGTGACACTAAGTAAATGATGTATAGTGATGGCGGCGCTTTGCATCCATTTAAAAACTAAAACAAAAGCTTTACCTAGGTCCTTATTTGTTTCACATACAACCAGCATAAAAATGTTTAGAATCATGTATATATTAAATATTGCACACTTTTATCACCACATTGAAAAAGTTCCAACTCCTGCCCAAAGAAACTCAACAAAGAATATGACCCGCAAATTGTCATTCAAACTACGGCTGTAACAAAGCCATCACGAACATCAGTCTTCTGAAATATAAGGCTACTCTTATTTAACGAATGCATCATATTAAGCCTCTGTTATTGGTCACTCTACAGACTCGAAGGAAAACAACTAAAAAGGCAGAAAATTGATATATTTGTATTAATATTGCCATGTCACAATCGAGGTGCAAACTGAAAACTGTAATCAAGCATGTCGCTGTGAATTGTGGAACTTCTGTTACCAGCTTGCCATGATTTAATCTGCCGGCTAGAGGCATGACAGGGATGTGACCATGCAGAGTGAGAATACGGGATTTTATTACTCATTCTTGCACATATAAGCCTTCAGTAATGAAAAACATGGATATTTTCTTGTTTGGTTTGAAGCAAATTTAATAAATACACCAAAAACGTACATGGCCCTTTTTGGTCGCTTTAATGAATGATGTAAATTTCGATCTTACCCTGGGAGCTCTGCACAGAGAGTCAGTGTCGCGTTTGTGTTGTGTGTTTGTTGTCAAAATGGAGATCGTATGTTGCTTAATAGTTTCCATCCACAGCCGAGCCTCGGGGCGCACCAGTCCAGTGGAGATCCTCAGCGCTACCGGAACTCAGCACTGCTTGTTTTTCAGAACATTGAGTCCTTTCTGGTTCTTCGTCTTAAACGCCATAACAAAGTGGTGAGGGGCGATTTTCCCCCGGCCGTCCTCGTCCACCTGGCCCATGAAGATGTAGTTCAAGCCTGGTGAGGTCACACAGAAAAAGCCTGAATGCAGTGGCGGAACGGCAGAGACATTCAGGGGAGGCCAAATATCAGAATCTCCAAACCGCAGGTCTGTATACCATATGTTTATATGTAGGTATATAAACATATTCTGTGATTTCATTGACTGTTTGGACAGTGAGTTTTGCCGCTCACCTCACACTTTGGGGGCGAACTCTTTCAACTGACCGTGACGGCACAGCAGAGGGGGCAAACTCAGAGCCATAGGTTATTCAAAACAGTCAACCAGGAACCGCATACTGATTATCATCGTTTAGATAATGATCCAGTTTCTGGGGTAGTTTTCACACATGAAAAATGACTTTCTTAAATACTTTGGGCCAATTTAATTTCGCTAGCTTTCAGCGCACTCACCTCTTCTGACAAATGGGCACTTCTTGCACAGGATAATGATCTTGGTGCTCATGGTCTTCCCGGCCTGCTGGATTGCCAGACTGCCTTCTTTATAGACGTTGATGATAGAGACAGTAGCGTACATACTTCCTCCTCTCATCACGGCGGTAATGACAGTCCCGGTGATTACTGTCATAGATGTTTAGAAACATAAAGGTTATACGAAATGAAATCAATTAAGACAAATGTCCTAAAACCATCCACTGGAAAAAAATACGTCACAAAAAGAACATGAGCCATTTCCTCGGACAGAAACGTCTATCACGCATCCTAACAGTTTCAATTTTAATATACATAAACTGCAAGATCATTAACTACCTTGGCAGGCGCTTTATCTGGAATGCAGTAAGAAAAGTCTAGGTCCAGATAAGATTCAGAATTGTAGCACTAATTTATGTAAAAGGCAGTATTTAGAGCAAATGTTTGACTTGTACTTGAAATGTAATGAGGAGTTTAACAGAGCGAATGAGATGAAAATCGGCCTTTTTAAGAGAAACGTGCCTACTGTGCTTCAATTTCATGTCTTTGAAGAGCTTCCTGTCCATAAAAATGCCATTGTTGATTTAACAGCGTAGCCTTTCAACATTTCCTCACGGCTTTTTCAGCAGTCCCCTTTTGACCTTTTTGTGGTTTCCATCCGTAGATGAGAAGATACAGTAGCTGGTTCCCCATAATGATGCCCCGGCATATAATTTTGCTTTAGGACTTTGAAAGACTCCAAACACAGCCCAGTCTGTGACAAGGCAAGTTAAATATGTGATGATATGACCAACAGACAGCTGAAATATTTAGCGTGTTAGTCAGTGGAAGAGTCCACAGGAAAAACTGGGGTCATTCGGTTATATTTATCACTGTTGAGCTGAGAGAGAAAACGAATAGCAGCTCGCATGAAGCTAAACAAATACAAGCAAGACGGGAGATTAAAAATGTATCGCTACATGGGTTTGCTTGGCGTTTCTTTTTCTGTCTGGTAGTGAAAATGTGGCAGTTGTGCACGATGTCGTTTCAAATCATTTCCTGTTAAGTCTCTATTTTATTGTCAAATTTCTCACACATACTTTATTTGTGAGCGCACTAAATAAGTGGAATGTGACTTGGATATTTCACGTGTGCTCCCTTTTTGCATTTATCTATTTATATTTTTTGTTGGTTATCCTCCAGATGTAGCAGTGACAGCAGAGTGACAGGGAAACCAGTTAAGTGAGCAAGAGTCACTCCTCGCTCAGCAAGAACAGAATTCTTTACACTGATGGCACCAATATGTCTGGACTTCACTTGTGCCTGTTTCATTTCCTGACAAGGATGAGAATAGCCAGAGGACTGCCTGCTCAAGTAATGTTATTGTATCTAGTGCTACTGTTACATAAAGCAGTGAATTGCTTTTGACATTTCGACTTGTGTAGATGACACAGTTTGATTTAATACGACTAACAATTCGTTTTGAGTGATGATCAGGCAAACGTTTTTCACTCCCCCGTCTCGCCCCTTCATTAAAAGTGATGTAACATATCGTGTGCCGACTCCCCCACCACATCACACGGGCTACTTTTTTTCCACATCGCTCGCTTTTCCTCAGTTCCCGATGCGAATCCGACTGAGCTCTTTGAAACGCCAATCTAATGCATGTGGTAAACATCTCCGGGAGGAAAACATCAGAGAGCGGGAGAGTAGCAAACGGAGGCCGAGCCTGAATCAACACGTTCATTTATCGACAGTTTACCCACAGTCAGAGGGGGAGCGTGTGTGTGTGTGTGTTTACACTGGAGCGCGCTGTGTCCTACTGTACACACTGCTTCACTTCCTGTCAGGCTATCAAGGAAGTCTTTGATATGTGCAGTGAAACATCAGAGGAACACTGATAGTGACATGATCAAGACTGTGAACCACATCTTGGAGTTGGCTGTCCCTACATATGAGGCTCTACTGAAGTACATTTTAGGGAATATCTGTCCTTTTTAAGTTGAGCCTGTTTTAAGAATTAAAGTGTATGTAACACTAGATATGTTCAATAATAATAATGATAATAATATGAGCAAAGCTGGAAGATGTCTGTAATGACTGTCGTTTCTGTGGTTAATAGAAATGGCAATAAGCAGATGTTCTTACCAAAATTGCTGGAGCAGTAATTGCTCTCAAGTGTTCCTCGTCTTTTGCATTTCTGCTGGCACAGGGCTACGGAGTACTTCAGAGCTATGGAGACACAAACACACCAAAAAATTCATTCTCTGTAATTTCGCCTGCCGTTTCTGCGAGCAAGTAAGTTATGGTTGTATCTGCTTCTAATGTGGTTTATTTAGAGAATGTCCTCAGCCGAAGATAAATCTTTTCGTAACGTAAGAGCTCTTTCAAATTCATGGCCTCATATCCAATGTACAGGGTGCGAAAAAGAAATACAATGTGACTACTGAACATCTGTTTTTACAATTGAATACAGTAAAAAATTTTTACAAGGGAAAGATTCAAGACTTTAAAAAGAATAAGCTTTGACTAGCTGAATATTATTCTTAGGGGACAGGGAAGAAAAGTCGGGGAAGATAAGCCAACTAGAAAGCGTTGTCACAGTATGACATAATGGTAGGGATACGCCAAAATAACCTGGCCTGACTAAGGGGGGAAAAAAAAACAACAGTGTGTGGGAATGTGAGTTTGAAAATGAGCTGTGATTGCGGCTGCAGACACACACCCACACTCTATACTGTTACGGAAAGTGTACTCAAGAGAACTGTGAGCAAGAGCTAAAAGTTAGAGCACATGCTGTTTGAGCATGTGCTGCTATTGGCTGTATACTTAATAAGACTCTTCCTCTGTCCAGTATCTCCATTCATTATGTGCATAGCGATGGATCCACTTGTACCGCAGAACACTGGTGGGAAGTACAGTAAGTGAAGCACCATTTTGAGGTACATTTACTTTTTATGCTAATTTATACTTCTACTCCACTACATCTCAACGGTACACATTTAGTTACTTTTCCAGATGAAGATTAGATAGATTTTACACAGTGGATGATATGACAAGCTTTTAAAACAGAACACACCGTCATCTTACAAAAAGTGACGTGCAGTCGGCTCACATTTCAAACGTCCGCGAGTCGTTAACGGCTCCACCAAGAAGGGGTTTTTCCCTCTAGACGTCTCACGTGGTTTCATTTCAATAAATGTTCAAATCATCCAATATTTCACCAAAAATCGAAGATTAGAGAAAGACCCCAAAAACTGAAAACAGACTTGTGTATCAGAACTTCGTCGTTTCTTCTTTCACCTGCAATTAATCATGTGATGAGCAATGAGATTTATCTGGTGTCCCCGTATATGAAACTGGATATAAAGTAGCTCCACCTCCTGCACAGCGGTACAACAACATGATGTTTACAGACGGATGCTTCAGTAATAATGATCTAATGATGTCTTACACAATAATACATACATTACATACATATTTTATCTACATTTTGCTGCTAATTCCTGATGATTGGTACTTCTATTTAAGTGTTTTCCATGGTTTTCCAGCTCTGCTATCTCAGGAAGATTTCTGATCCTGCCCACCCTTCATGTGAAAAATAAAACCCACATGTTTCGCAGGAGAATCCAGAACCGGTGTGTCTCATAGTTACATCAATAAATACAGATGTTAGCTGTTTTCAAGGAGTTTTATTGGATAAAAGTTGCTACCTACGTATGGGCCTGGTGGTGACTGGCTGCGTGGTAGTAGTGGGTGGTATTGTGGTGGTAGGAAATTTCTTGGGTCTGAACTTGTAGTGTCCAATGAAACCGTCCGCGGTGAGGCTGAGATCTGACAGGAACTGGATTAGAAGCTGGTTCCCCTCAGAAAACACTGGCCTGCAGAGAAAACACAGGAAACCGTACTGCGGGTAATCTGAGAGGACATCAGGGGATGGACGTTTTCAGCGAAAATAAAAACTCCTTCACGACAGAATCACCTACGCTGGGGGGCTGTCTCCACAGTACTTTCCGATCCTCCTAGCATCGTTGATTTCGGCTCCGTTGAAAATGGACACATGGTCATAGCGGCAGTAATTATCCCTTTCCACGTCAAACTTCTCAAACTTGACTTCAATAATCTGCAGCAACAGACAAATCACAAAGAAGAGCAGTCTTTTACAAACCGCGTGTAACAGGCTCTATCAGGGAGAGCTGTCGGATTAGAGGCTGTGTGGGATGATGGAGTCCACACCCTTTACGCATCAGTCTGCGTAGACAAGATATACATGCTAGTCCTGTGTTATCTAGTTATTCTGACACATGTTTTTGCAAGATCAGATTTAAGAAATATGAATGATTTCTATCATTACAATTCACACTAAAGTGTCACCATTAAGAATGTAATGGATATAAAGGATATTTATTTTAGAAAAAGAAAACAGATCAGTGATCCAATTTCTCTGGAAGAACCACTTTCCCAACGGCAATAAATGTATTCTGGTTATAAATGTGTCCGACCTGGTTCTTTGGTGCCACTATGTGCCAGGAGCAGGTTACACCAGCTGGGTAGTCCTTCTCAGGCCAGTTTGGCGTCTTGAAAGTCCCTGAGGGTTTGTCCAACCTGCCTCCACAGTACTGGTCACCTGTGAAATGTGTGTAATGACTGATGTTAATCTAGCAGAGTCATTAGGCCTAACGTTCCACAGATTATAGAATATCATTCATGCCTCTATCCTAATCCAGATGTTTTTGTTTTTTTTTTTTTAAGCATCCTCTTAAAGACGGAACAATTATGTCTAGATTAATAAGTGACACATGTCCCCCAGTGTCACGGAGCATCTGAGAAACATCAGTTCAATAACCACACAAGCTGTGGTTACACAAACTGTCAAAGCCAAGAATCTTTTAAAAACACGTCTGCTTTTTCTTTGTAACATACACTTAGATTGATGTTTCTTTTCCAACATGACTAACGGACAAATACAGTTCAGCACAATGACAAAAATAGACAACACTTGGGAACAGTGAGGAAAACAATCTGCTAAGATTCATTGTGTAAGAGCCAGTGTAACAGACATTGTCCATTACAGCTCTCAGCTCCTTGGGTACAGCGAACCAGCCATTAAAATTCCTCAAAAAACAGTAGATGAGACTGCAAACCTGCAGAGAGGAAAAGCCTCTAAATGATACTTCTAACCTGTGCCTTCTACTGAAGGGCTCCGGGAAGACCGGCGAGAAATTCCACATCATACTGTGAGAAGCGTTGAGATGTCCCTGTCTTTTTGTTCAGATGTTTAAACCTTAAACCTATAGCTTTGTCTCGGACAACCAAACGCCACAAAGGCTTTTATTGAAAGGAAGATTTCTTCTACACGCTTTGATTGTTTTTTTTTCACTACTTAACTCTACTTAAATGTACATTTTGTCTTTCTCTATGTGGTCATTAACCTTACAGCAACTCATATTACAGAGCTTTGTTAAACTGCTCTTTAAAAAAAATGACCATCAGCCCAAACAGACACATTCCCAAGCCAATATCAGACTCCTTTATGGGATGAAGTCATAACTCAGACTGTATTACACATTCATATATATATATGTAGAGGCCACATATTCTCTACGCAGCTGCTAGCCCTGCATCCTTAGCATGTATGGGTAGGACAGCGAAATTAAGAGGAAGCAGTCCAAAACCACTGACATGCAGCTTTTTCTCCTCACGCTGGTGCAAACTTACCTCTCTCGTGTGGGTGGGCAGCGGAGAAAACTGCCAGGAAGCCACTCCCAGCAGTGTTGGCATCAGATACCATCTGCAGGAGCATCTTGTTGCCCGTGGAAACCAGGGCTCCTGGCTTGAACGTACCACAGAATCGTCCGAGTCTCTGCCCGTTGACATGGCCACTGTAAACATCCACATAGTCATAACGGCAGAGGTTGTCACTCTCCAGGTCAATAAAGCGGAATGACAGGACCACCACCTTTCCCTCAGGGACCTAGGTTGGAATTTACAGAGGGTATTAATAAAAATGTCATCACAGCTGTGACATTCATACTGCGTATTGTAACTGAAATAGTTACAATATTTTTTTTACCTAGCTTGACTTATGTGGAGCAGATATCATTCCTGAACGTAACTTAAGCCGTCCCATCAATTTATCTGGTTAAATGTACAGTAGTGTTTTGGGCTCAGTCAGAATGACCTGCTTTAAACTGGCTGTGGCTGTGGTAAGTGTTTGGGAAACATGGATGAGGTGAGTTAAGATTCATACCATTAAATTGTGTATCTGTTTATTTCATCGCTGTGGATATAAGCCATGATGAGTTAGTAAAATTCAAGAGAAAATAAAAGACACTCACTGTGATTCTCCACACACATTTGGTATTTGGAGGGTAAACTCCTGGGTATCCCTGACTCCCAATTACTCCAGATTCCCCTGTGATGTTTCCGCCGCATGTGAAGACTGGTCTGGAGGAAGAAAAATGCTTGTATTATCCAAATATCAAATCATGATGATGTGTCACAACATAAGTATAAGTAGAAAGGCTAACAACAGCCCGCGGTTGATTTAAAACAGATATAAATCCACGCCAATGCGCCATATGTCCTGACTGGAGGCAGATCAGGATGCAGAACATTCCTCTATGTCAACTCCATGCTGTTTCTCCAAAGGCT
Organism: Coranthus polyacanthus; assembly: GCA_037367275.1. Classification (NCBI taxonomy): domain Eukaryota; kingdom Metazoa; phylum Chordata; class Actinopteri; order Kurtiformes; family Apogonidae; genus Coranthus; species Coranthus polyacanthus. The sequence continues at coordinate 11,972,774 of JAPQRN010000014.1, read as the reverse complement.
GCCATGGGATCCTAGGCACCTTGCTCACTCACAAAGCTTTTAAAATAATTTTATAAAAAAAATTTAAAAAAATGAAAAAGGTGTACCTCCGCTGAGACTGCGCACAGACCTCTGTCAAGAACAGTAAACACCATGCGCAAAAAATACTGCATGTTCTCCACATTGTTGGATTCATGGAGCAGGCGCTTCGCTTGTTTTCGCCCCGTGGCATGAATGGCATTGTGTTCAGCAGCTCAAACGGTGGAGAAAAGTACCCAGGAGTTCCTGGAGGGAGTTTCAGCAACTGCAAGCTGGAGCAGATGAATATAGCGTTTGTTCTGCGTGGTAGGAGGGACTGAGCACAGGCTACGCTTTTACAAAAAAAAAAAAAAAGAAAAAATAGACGCGCTGGGAGAGTTTCATACGGCACCTGGCCTGGAAACCTCGAAGGAGGTGGCAGGAATAAACTTGATAGGGTAGTCACGCGTGAATTATTTAGCATTCCTATGCCTGTGGACTATGAATGTAGTAGATGTTTAATAAATAACAGTAGGTCTAGTACATCACAAAGCCCCATCAATGCAACAGTTACGGCACTGTAATTTACACTATGGGCTGCTTTCAAAGACTCTAAATTAGTGACCAACTAAAACATCATGTAGACTAGAAAAGGTGTTTGAAATCCCTGTGGGCTGTCAAAATGCAGATGAGCGACAGAGAGCAACAGCACCCCCTGCTGACCAAAGATTTTGACGTACAAGCAGCCAGTGCACATTCCGTATAGACTATTATATCAAATATATATGACATATTATTTTTCATGGGTAGGCTTTATCTGTAACAGACTATGCCCTGTAGTTATTACTAATATACTGCACCGCTCTGAGTGTTAATTAAAAACTTTCACACATATTTACTGTGCACCAAATGTATTATTTTTTTTCGTTCCGTTTTTATTGATGTTGTTATTGTTTGTTTTAATTCAGCACCTTCTTGTTCCAGTTTGTGTGTTGGGTGTTTGTGTGTCAATATCAGATTTTTATTTAGAATAAAAAAAATATATCTTTTAAAGAAAAAATCAGATATTATGTCTCTAGTTAAACGTTGCAATAGACATTTTAATGGAAGTGAATAATCTCTTTCCTCGTAAAATCATTACATTTCTCAAAGACATACCTGGACAACAAAACGAAACAAGACAAAAACTATCTTCCGTTCAGCAATCACCGAATCGGCATTTGACTATGTTGCCTAAAATGTCACAGTTGTAGCTATCTTCTAATCGGTAATCGATTTTATTTTAGTTCCACAAAAGATGGCGGACAGAACGCCTGGTGGCTCTCAAAAAGCTAGCGCTAAGGTAAATTGACTGTTTATAATTGCATTGGCTGTGTCTATTATTTTGTGAGGAAAGCAATGCTAATATTATCGGGCCTGAACAAGTTTGAGTACTTAAGTATTTGCAGCGTACATAAACCAAGATTTACGAGTGTACGCAACGGTGAGCTAACTACCAACGCACTAAAGCTAACCTTTGGCTCTCCGACCACACTAGCTAATGTAAGCTAACGATTTAGCCACTACATTCGGCTTTAGTATAAACAGTTGACCATGAAATTAATATTTACACGGGTAACTGACTGGTATTGAGCTAGCTTGACATATTAGCCAAGTTTGGTAGGAATATGTTTACTTTTATAAACGGTGAATCCATTATTTAGGAACTTAGGCCTAACCGTATTTCGGCGTTAGCATCTTGAGTCACTTGCCGTTTAGCGGCAATGCATTCAGTTCGTGGCGCTGCAGCATACTGTATAGCTAGCTGGGCCTTTGTCTAATTTCACTTACGCATAGCTACTTTCTGATGCATATCTGAGACTGAATCGAAAATGTGTTATAAACTGAAACTGCAGTACCTCCATCAAAGGTTGGGCAAATTACTTGTGGATATAAACCAGTTTACGGTGCAGCGTAAGATGCGTGGTATCACGCTACCTCGTCTGAGTTCACCTGTCACCTTTTTAACCGCCATACTCAAGTTTAATCTAAATATTAAAAGTTTTATAATTACTTGAATCCGTAGTAACCTTTACACAAGGGTAATACATTCGTTCGTTTAGAGCTGCATTGTGTTGTTGTTAAAACATCTGTTCATGGTCAACCATGCTTTGTTTACATTTGCAGGCGCTACTTGAGAGCAAACTGAAATCCTTCAGCATTGGCAAAATGGCAGTGGCAAAAAGGACCCTAAGCAAGAAGGAACAGGATGAAATAAAGAAAAAAGTAAGTAGCAATGACTACTACTTTTATTGTGTCATTTTTGGTAAAAGTTAACACATTTTGTACAAGAAGCTTCAGTTGTATTAACTTAGTTTGATGCAAATTTCTTTTTACAGGAGGATGAGCGGGCAGCAGCAGAAATCTATGAAGAGTTTCTTGCTGCTTTTGAAGGAGGAGGAGAGGGAAAAGTTAAAGCATTTGTCCGTGGTGGTCTTGCAAATGCATCAAAAGGTACTTTTCTTCAGACATTACATCATCGAATAGTTACATGATATATCAAAACTTAATAAACGCCAATGCCATTGCAAACAAAGTACAAACTAGATTTGCGTTCTGTCCTTTCAGAGGAAGCAGCTGCTGATGACAAAAGAGGAAAGCTGTACAAGCCCAAGTCACGTTTTGAGACTCAAACGAAAAGCTTCTTGCCTTTGGAAACACCACCTCAGTTTTTAGCACTTGACAAAAGACATGTAAGTATTTTCAAATTTAGTCTTTTTCTGTTTTAAATGACCCCGTTATTACTGTTGTTGGTAACATTTTCATATTATTTCATGGTATTACTTCAGTCTTTGAAGAAAGGCACTGAAAAAGAAAAGAAAAAGAGCAACTTGGAGCTCTTCAAAGAAGAACTTAAACAGTAAGTTTCAACACATGTCTTTCTAATCTATTTAATTGTCAGTTCTCAGTGGCCCACATCAAAACAGTGTGGTTGCAATAATCTGAAAAAGTGGAAATGAATTGTCCACTTTGCTGTAACTTGCAGAATACAGGAAGAAAGGGATGAAAGACACAAGATGAAAGGACGTGTTAGTCGTTTTGAGCCGCTTTCTGGCATCGATGGAAGACGCTCATGTAAGTGTCTTTAAGCTGCATCACTGTGGCCCATGTACTAACTTGGCCTGAAGTGGTCCTGTCCTGAAGCCTTACTCTACCCCCCATCCTCTTTTTCCACTTTTGCCCTGAAACAAAATTTATACTGCTTTTCTGCTTCTTTTAGCGGATGGTTCTTCAAGAAGAAACCGTCCGTCCAGTGGTAATTTTGACTTAATACAGTGGCTGTGAATATTTTCATCTTGCTAAGAAAATATCTTGTCCTGTCAGTCAGCTATAGGAAATTATTCTTTCTTCTCTGTCTCTGCAGTTCTGGATGATTGTGCACCAGGTTCCCATGATGTCGGAGACCCATCCACTACTAACTTGTATCTTGGAAACATCAATCCACAGGTGAATTTGTGATCGAACATATGAAGTGGAGTAAAGAGACATTAAAGCATTGCTTAGCTCTGCTATGTGCTAGATGTAAACCTCAGAGTAGACCATCAGACTGGCACTAAATAGCAAATGGAAATATGTTGCTCATGATTTCAAATGGTTTTGGTTCAGTGGCTGTCTTTCAAAGTGATAGTTATACAGCAACATGCTTTCTTGCCCTTATATTTTTCTAGATGAATGAGGAGATGCTGTGTCAAGAGTTTGGCCGCTATGGCCCCCTGGCTAGTGTAAAGATTATGTGGCCGAGAACAGACGAGGAGAGGGCTCGGGAGAGGAACTGTGGCTTTGTGGCTTTCATGAACAGGAGGGATGCTGAGCGTGCACTCAAAAATCTAAATGGTATACACTTGTATTTCCATATAATAAAGCACAGCTGCTTTGCGTTTTTTACATTAAATGCTTTTATTGCCTTTTTCAGGAAAGATGATTATGAACTTTGAGATGAAATTAGGATGGGGCAAAGGTGTTCCCATTCCACCCCACCCCATCTACATCCCTCCTTCCATGATGGAGCACACACTCCCACCGCCTCCCTCTGGCCTTCCTTTCAATGCCCAGCCCCGGGAGAGGCTAAAGAACCCTAATGCTCCCCTGCTTCCTCCGCCTAAAAACAAGGAGGAGTTTGAGAAGGTAACTCAGCATGTCAGCTTTAGGATTTTCTCATGGGTTATGGCAGTGTTTTATTAATTGTGCTGGTACGATGTTAGCCTTTATAATGCCAGCAGAGGTTTTAAATCAAGTTTCTTTAATTGATAGTTTTTGTTTTACTGACTAAGAGTAGTTTTACACTGTATATCATGGTGTAGGTTTAATGAAAATTGAGTGTTACAGAAAGGCGTTTATGTTAATGAATACAGTGTCAGGGGAGTTTGGCCTTCTGTAAAACTGACAGCAGTAAAGGAAAGTTGTTGTCTATGTGCACTTTTAAATGCATTTTTTATATTTTTCACTTGTTGCTATTTAACAATACTCACATTCTATGTTTATTATCTGATGTGACTTCATATACAGACTCTGTCGCAAGCCATAGTCAAAGTGGTTATCCCAACAGAAAGGTACATGTTTTTCTTTTTTTAAATTGGTGTACAAACTTAGAAAAAAAACATCCCATAATGAAGCAAAAAGTTTGATCAGTTGATCACTGCATGCTACAGGGGGCTGGTCAGTGTGGGTGAGCAATGGTAGTGAAGCCAATTGTACAATGTCTTCATATTAATACATAGGAAAATACTGACTGACAAGTTTGCTCTGTAACTCACTCTTTCACGTTCCACCATCACTCATATTTGCTTAAACAGCTTAGCAAAACATCATGTTAGTGCTTAATAATGTGGTGTTTAGAGCCAAAGATCATGACTGTAGTCCATCACAGTCCCACTCCATACATCAACATTCAATTTTGTTACTCAACCTTAGTGACATGGTACTTTGCCACAAACATAGTCTGCTGATTCTAGGTCTGTATTTGTGAGATCCTGCTTTCTGACCATTGCTCATTCAGACCGTCTACCCCCTTGGCCTCTGTCACTCTATTGGGAGCTCAGTAAATCTGGCCCCTGCCAACAAATCCAAAGTTGCCAGTTTTAGTCTATATATGACCTTTGACATTGGCCTTGGTGAGCAGCACAAGTTGAACTGTCTGCAGCAGCGAGGGACCTGAAAAGCATCATGGGATGGATTGGGAAAGTATACTGAATTTTACCCCGCCATTGGTACGATCAGCTCCAATACAAGTAAATGTGATCTGTGTTGTTAAATGAAAGACATCTTTTTGTCTTGTTGGCCACTCTAGGCTAATTGTATGCAACCTGCACCATGTATCTCCCCAAAAATGTCACAAAACTCTCAGAACTCTAGTGACCCCATTTGCACTGTATTCAGTCATGATCTATTCTACCAGTAGATGACCTGTTTAGCCTATTTAGGCCAACAATCCTATACTGCTTTGGTTCTTCCTCACTTTATGTTAGTCAGGAGATGAGAGTGGGACTGTAAAGGCGCCATATTGGCAGACTTTTTCAGTCAATACAGTGTGTTGCTCCTACTTTCCCCAACTTCTACAGCTTCACTTGTTCCCCATTTTGTGAAATTTTAATCTAGGGAGATTAATAAGGGTTAATGCAGTGCAGTGTAAATAACTGCACTGAAGTTGGCACGAAATAACAATGTTCTCACAAATGTATTATTCAATTTAAAAATTTCCACAATTACTGGAATTGTTTGTTTTAATAAATAACAGTTAATGAAAAAGTTTTATTTATAAAGCTTGATTTGTAGCAGCATCTATAGATTATTAGACCCACAGGCATAGTCACAGTTATGCATAATTTATGCTTGGTCACATGACACTCCTCACAGTTGTCTCACTGCAAAAGTCTTGTATTTACACCTTAGCAATATTTTAGGAAAAAACAGAAAAGATTGGCACATTCTTCTAACGCCTGGCAACTTCTGGGAAGACTGAGACAATGCTTTCCTTTTGTTCCAGATAAACATTCATTATGTCAGCTGTTATGAGTGTTGGACAATCAAGCATAAATTAATCTTTAAGAGACAGGCTTTCATAGAGCTGAAGAGCCCGGCCAGTCTGAATCCGTTTGCTTTAACTGTGTTTTTCTTGTAGGAATTTGCTTTCTCTCATCCACCGAATGATCGAGTTTGTGGTGCGTGAAGGCCCAATGTTTGAAGCCATGATCATGAACAGAGAAATCAACAATCCCATGTACAGGTCAGTGGAAGTGCATATCAAAATTGTGTTACCATCGACAGTCTTTGATGATGCTTATGCTCTTTGATTTTGTCTTTTTTCTAGATTTCTTTTTGAGAACCAGAGCCCAGCACATGTATACTACCGATGGAAGCTTTACTCCATACTGCAGGTGCTTACAAATTTCCTGTAATGAGTACAACAGTTTAGTATTACCTAGCACAGAACTGAACATCATGTTCTTTGACCACAGTCCAGCAGGGTTCATGTTTATTTTACTGTAAATTACTTTCTCAGGGTGAAGCACCAGGTAAATGGCGAACAGAAGACTTTAGGATGTTTAAGAATGGCTCTTTGTGGCGTCCACCTCCTCTAAATCCATACCTCCATGGTCCATATGATGATGGTGAAGAAGAGGAGGAAGAGGAGGAGTCTAGCAAGAAAGGCTGCTTGAAAGAAGAGTAAGACCTTTACCTCTACATGCTGGCATAATTTGTGCTAAATGTGTTTTCAAAAAATATGCAGTGTAATAGTTTTCACATTGTCAGCATTCAGCTAAAATTCTGCTGAAAAACTCATCTCTGCAGAGAGCGGGACAAATTAGAAGAAATGCTACGTGGGTTGACTCCCAGAAGGGGAGATATAGCAGAAGCTATGCTGTTCTGTCTCAGCCACGCCGAAGCTGCTGAGGAGATTGTCGAATGTATCACAGAGTCCCTCTCGATCCTCAAGACCCCTCTTCCCAAGAAGGCAAGGCGTTGCACTGGTCCCCTGCTGCTAGGACCAAAAATGATTGTCTCATGAAGGACACATTCTGTTCTGAAGTTAATTCTAACAAAATAACGTACTTTTCTTTTTGATATTTCAGATTGCTCGGTTATATCTAGTTTCTGATGTACTGTACAACTCTTCTGCCAAAGTAACCAATGCGTCTTACTACAGAAAATAGTAAGTTCTTCTAAGTTCTGTGCAGTGTTGGACATTGTTACACAGTACTGTCTCTTTAAGATTGAGATACATGCGCTTACTTATGACTGTTTAAAACTCATTTGTTTTTCCATGTCCCTAGTTTTGAGACAAAACTCTGCCAGATTTTCTCAGACCTCAATGCAACATACAAAACAATACAAGGTCACCTTCAGTGTGAGAACTTTAAGGTACTGGATGTCCATCTGTTGTTTTTTTCATGAAACAAAACAAACTGAATAATTCAGATACTCAGTCATGTCCCCCAGGCCTCTCAGCTGTCTGTTGTTGTTTTCTTCATTTTTTGCAGCAACGGGTGATGTCTTGCTTCCGTGCGTGGGAGGACTGGGCTGTGTACCCAGACCCCTTCCTCATCAAGCTGCAGAACATCTTCCTGGGTCTAGTTAATCTTTCAGCTGACAAGGAGCCACCTAGCCTCATGGTGGAGGTGAAATATACAACAAGAAGTCTGTTGTCTCACCACATAACTTTTCTTTCCTAGCTTGAATGTATTTGTGTTGTCTTTGACCCAGACTGAACCAGCAGAGGACATTGATGGTGCTCCAATAGGGGAATATGTAGATGGCACTCCACTAGAGGATGTGGATGGGGTACCGATAGACGCTGGGCCAATTGATGGGGCCCCAATTGATGGAGCTCCTCTGGATGACCTAGACGGTGTTCCTATTAAACCCATGGAGGAGGACATAGATGGAATACCCTGTGAGTAGTGCTAAGACTGACTGAGAAAATGCTGTTTGGGTTGTTGTAATGGTCAACGTATGTGCAGTAACTTAATTTAAAGGTCATTCATTTTTGTTTTTATAGTGGATCAGTCCAAAGAAACAGCCTTCAAGGTGGCTCCCTCAAAATGGGAAGCAGTTGATGAGTCAGAGTTGGAAGCTCAAGGTAAGACATTTGGGTTGGAAAAAATAGTTTGAAAATTTTGAATGTTTGACCATGGTATATAAACATACACCTTTCTGTAATTTTTCCTTAGCTGTGACAACTTCAAAATGGGAGATGTTTGAGCAGCCAGAAGAAGCAAAAAAGTAAGTTTGTTTTTTCATGTATTTTGTGCGAGCTGTGTTTTTGAATGTTGTCCCTCCTAAACTCAAAATATCCGAGTGCTCCATTAACTTGTGATCTAAACTGTCCAAAAATAAGGGATGAGGATGACAGTGACGATGATGACAAGAGCCCCCGCTCAGAAGACACTCAGAGTTACTCCAACCCCATCCGAGATGACACTGATTTTAAGGCCAAGATGTCTGAAATGAATGAGGAGAAACGCACTAAGCTGAGAGAGATAGAGGTACTTGATCATAAGCCATTTTGTACTTCACATTACCAACATTAAATTCATTGAGTTAATCATCTCCTTTATTGTGTTTACACAGGTTAAAGTCATGAAGTTCCAGGATGAACTGGAGTCAGGGAAAAGGCCCAAGAAGCCAGGCCAGAGTATTCAGGAGCAGGTGGAGCACTACAGGGACAAACTACTACAAAAGGTATTCAGCAGAGCTGCATTTTTCACCTAGGATGATCAAATATGGAATATGACATAATTTAATTAATGGACATTTATTGTGCTTCCTACTTAAGGAAAAAGAAAAGGAAAAACTTGAACGGGAAAAAGAGAGGGAGAAGAAAGAAAAGGAGAAAGCTGAGGCACGACTGAAAGACCTGAAGAAGGAGAAAGACAAAGAGGACACACCGACCAGGAAAGAGAGGTGAGATAACCAGCTCTAGACGGTTAGCATGCAGTCCTGTTCTTTATCAAACATTTCCTGTCTCACAGATATTTATCCTCTGTCATTGACAGGAAGCGGCATCATAGTGGGTCACCAAGCCCAACGCGGAGTAGCAGCAGACGAGGCCGGTCGTCCTCGCCTCGCTCAGAGCGATCTGAAAGATCAGAACGCTCTGATCGCTCATACTCTAAAGACACATCCTCCCGCTCCTCCCATAAAGACTCTCCACGATCCAGCAACAAAAAGTCTTCTAAGAGGTAACAACATCCGTCCAGTGCCTCGGTTACCTCTTACCCGATGTAGCTCTAGGGCTGGGTGATCCATGGGGTAAAATTACAATCCATGGTCTGAGTCACAATTTTTCTCACGCATTGTAAAATGTAGGCTAGGTAAACCAAGCTATAATGGGTTTTCCTTCCCTCGGTTTATGGTGTCCCACCCCAATTTCATAATGAACCAAAAATATTTGAACACTTTTCTTAATAAAAAGATCTCAAACGTGTTTCGGGCTGTTGCTTTGGCAAAGTGTCAAAGTGTGCACATCAGGTTTCTAAATGCACCAGCAGCTCATGAGTTACTTTAAGTCTTCACTCCCTGAGTTGTCATGATAAAATGTGTTAAACACACAGGTTAAAGTGGGACGAAGTGCTTATAGTGAGTCTGTTGGCACTTAAATTGTTCACACTTTAATACACTTACCAGACTAGCAATATTAATGCTAAAACCAAACCCATAATATTGCTCTCTGTAAAATATCTACTGTACCGGTGCTATTTAAAAGGAATATTGGTGGAGTAGGAAAGTTTGGAAAGCTGTACAATTTCTCTGAAATTAGATGAAATGCCAAATGAATCGCCTCCGCTACACATGTACCAGTTGTAGATTTGCTGAACGATTGAATTTCTTTTTGTATACATGGTTCAGTCTGGTTGAACACACACATTTTTACAATCCAAGCAATTGCTGTATAGTGTACATGCACATCTTTTTTTTGTCCAAACGAATTCTACATACTTTGAGTTTCATCAAGGACCTGCCCCACTGAGTGCTCCCTATTGAAATACCTTCCTTAGAAAGAGTACAATGTTTCAAGTCCAAACTAGCTCTTCAAGTCTGGAAGCATCAAGTTGACATAGGTGTGTGTGTTATTAAACAAATGTTTTGAATCTGTACAAGTGTGTTTTGAATCTGGTGGATATAAGTACAACCGTAGGTGGGATTTATTTAACGGCTCCCACACGTGTTACCTGATGTGGAGCCACTTTGGTCACTAACACTACTTTTCTTTTTTTTTACATTTAATAAGCATTTTCTAAATTGAGTCCTCAACAGGTCCTTGTTGAAACAGGTTTTTGTCCAATCCCCATGCAGTGTGCATATAGGAGCTGAAACAATTATGTAATTAAAATCATTTTTGTCTTCCTAGATCTCCTTCGTCACCTCGCACACCCAAACGATCGAGGAGGTCACGCTCTAGGACGCCCAAGAAATCAGCTAAGAAATCCCGCTCCAAATCAAGGTCCCCTCACCGGTCTCACAAAAAATCAAAGAAGAGCAAACACTGACACGACATTTCTTTCAACCTCCAAACCAGCCTATTCTCCTCCCTCCTGATTCTTAACCTTCTCTGCGCCGTTATGTAAAAAAGTGACTGATGTAGCAGCTGAAGATTGCTACTCAGATGTTGATGTATAGACAAAGATGAGTGCAGGGTGTTGCATGGGTTGCCATCTGGTGTATCAAATGGATGGGGCCATTGCTGTTTTATATTGTAAAAAAAAAAAATAATGTGCTTGTGTGTCCTGACTCCCCATCACCTCCCAATGGAAATCATCCATGTGGTAGACCACACCCATACAGAGTGTGATGACAATAGTCTTATATTCATGCTGTCATTTTTCGTTTTTGTAGTTCACATTAAAAAAGAATTCCTAATAAATATGTCTGGTTTTTTTTATTAAGATATGACATGATGTTTTAGACAAATAATTTGCATTCGATTACACTAAACTTTTTAGGTATTAAACATCAAATTATTTACATTGATTAAAGGATGTTCAAAGTACTTCAATTCTGCTTCCCAACAGAAATACAAAAGCAGTGATTAAGGCAGAAATTACCGATCGTGTATGAAGTCATTTAAATCCTTTTTTGCAATTTGGTGAAGTCTGAGTTCATATGATGTCCATTACTTCACAGCTTGGCCTGAGCCTTCTTTAGTTGATCCCTCAGTTCTAGATGAGCGATGGAGGAGAGATGCACTTCATCTGGCCCGTCAGCGATGCGCAGAGTCCGTGCATATGAATACCTGAGGAGATAAGTGTCAGTATGCCATCACGAAGGTGATGTAATTCCTGAGATCTAACCTCTGTGTCAAAGATACTCACATCTGTGCTAGAGGGACGTCTCCAGACACACCTGCACCTCCATATACCTGGATTGCATAGTCTGTTACCTTACAGACCATCCTGGCTGCCGCCACTTTAATCATAGCAATCTATGAAGCAAAGCAGATATGCATTAAAAATAAATAGCTGTTCCTCAAATCCATATGAGATTCTACAGCAAAGCTTATGTATGTATACACAATGGGAAAAGACAAGCGGAATAGTTTGTAAAGTGAGAAAGCGTAGCTGGAGAAAAAATAGAAAACTTGAAAATGGTCCGAAAGGATCACCTCAAGTAAAAAAGTGCCATTTTTGGATGAACATTGTCTTACTGTATTGAGCACTAATGGCAGTAGCACTCTTTAAAGTTTCAATTAGACATGAAGGTAAAAATATGGTCCTTTCTAAAGCTATAAAATGTTAAATATAATTGTGTATATAAAAGTATCAGTATTCACTGTATAAGTTATATATCTTAAAGTATGTGACTATATTTTTAAGAAAGACTCAACAGTTTTACCTGTTTACGTGCAGCCCGGCTGCCCAGCGTATCGAGAGAATGAGCAGCATGAAGAGTCAGCAGGCGAGTCTGCTCTATCATGAGGCGGCACTCTGCGATCCAATGAGCAACAACTTCCTATGATAAAATAACACCAGGGCAAGGCAAGAGTATTTAGTTTGAGCAGTCTAGGGTTGTATCTTGAAGGTCTGACCACTAGGTGTCCTCAGTAGGAAGGAGCTCAAGCAGCAGGAACCCCTCAGTGTTTACTCACATGCTGATACAGCTTCTTGCCAAATGTGCCTCTGGAAGCAGCCCGCTGACAGAGCAGCTCCAGTGCCAGCTCTGCCAGGCCAATAGCCCTCATACAGTGGTGCAGCCTGCCTGGCCCCAGGCGGCCTTGTGCAATCTCAAATCCTCTGCCCTCTCCTAGTAAAAGAAAACAACAAAGTGAATCAAAACCCAGAGACATACCAGCAACAGTTATCTCTGATTACAGGATTATATCCGACCTCATTCTCATAACAGTCGAATCACTTTATTGTCCAAATCCAGTAAAGGGATGATAAGTAATATATTTCTAAGGCTTTACTGGTGTGGTGTGCTTCTTAAGAAGACCTACCTAAGTATGTATAAATGTAATAAATGAAAACAGGAACACAAGAATACAGTCTCTTACCCAGAATGATGTTGGATGCGGGAACACGCACGTCGCTAAAGTGCACTTCAAAGTGGCCACCGTGAATAGCATCTGAGCACAGAAACAAATTGAAAACAAATGTTTAGATACAGCCAGGAAACGGTATTTGTCACACTTGCGCACAAAAAGAAAAGTCACACTGAAGTAAAGCAGGAAAATATAAAAAGCAAACAAAATCGGAGCAGGTATAATCCTACCATCCTGTCCAAACACAGTGAGCGGTCTGACGAGGGCTACGCCTGGTGTGTCCATTGGTACAAGGATCATACTGTGTTGGCCATGCCTGAAAGCAAGTTCACAGCAAAGGGACGTCTGCCATTATTTATTCATGAAAACATATGTCTTCATAGCTTTTGTAATTATTGCATATTTTTCTGAGAAACAATCTGTAGCCCAGATCAACATTTTCTCTAACTGTGCAAACAAGGTTGGGGTGTGTGTTGCCATTACACTGTTGTCACAGCAGAAGGAGGAGAAAGAAAGTGTATTACATATCTTGGGTGTAGTTGTTTCTAGAGTTTTTTTTTTTTCGTTAACATCCTTAAAGCCTGTAACCGATGAGTGCTGGATAAAGATTATTGCCAATTATGTGTCAACAACAGGATTTCACCGTCAACAGGATTAAACGGATGCATTTTCCTTCCATGTGATACAACAGGGAGAAAGATTAGGCGGCGGTGTTAAAATGCAAGCGCGTGTTAGGAAGTGCACCCTATCCTTGAGCAAAATCCCGCTCCATTAAAATAGTGGCACAAAAAAAGGGTTAATGGCAACGACAGCCCGTAAAGAGCAAAGGTAAATAAAGAGAGGAATCATTTTAACATTGCAGACTGGAACTGGAAAATTGCGTACAAACCAGTGGCTCAAATGTGACATCAGAAGCTTCGCACCTTGAGCAAATAAAGAGAGCGAAGTATTTTACACTCCTACTTATTCTCTTCACGGCGCATCTATTTCACTGACCTGCTGCAAACATCTTGAGATCTGCTCCTGCACATAACAATGGCCACTTTGCACTGGGGATTGCCTGCACCTGCGGGGAGCAAAAAAAAAAAACACACGCTGTGGTCATTCCCGTATTCGTGTTTTTGTGGCGTAATGAACAATGGGACAATTCGGTCTGGGTTTGTCCTTAACCGTCCCGTGACCTGTGAGGACGGAAACGCTGTGGGCTGCTGAATAGGAAGTGACAAACTTGGGGATGCAATACTGACAGACTGCTGGCATGAGAACAGCCAGCTGAGGCAGCCACGGGATGATTTCAATTTCCTCAGCTGGATTCTTGAGGAGTCTTTGTTGGGGAGAAAATAAATATTAGCTTGAGTCTTCATATCGCCTACAAATACATATATATATATACCCACTAGAGGGCAACATCATATAGATTTTACTCATTTGCTGGATACAGCAGGAATGAGAAATGTAGGATCACAGCAATGATGTTAAAATGCAGCATTACATTGGAATTTCCCTGGCTGGAAGTCCATTTTTGGACAGTCTCATGTGGCTTTAGTCCCTTAAGCAAGGACAGGGGTGACCAATGGTCTGCCTTCCTGTTTATATTTCTGCCCAAGTGGCAAAACTGTCCCCTAAGGACAGCATGTGGACAGCAGGCGGCTACAGATGAGACGTCAGAAGCCTTTGAATATTCACAGCATGTGAATCACAGCATGTGAATACTAAAACAAACACAGTGTGACAGACGTTTAGTTGTTCAACTCCTCCTTTGATATCCGAGCTTTAAACAAACCATCAAAACAGGATTACGCGCGCTATAACCAAGCAAAAGAAACTGCAGATGATTCCACCCAAACACCAGGTCTATTAAAGCCCGTTTGGCCAGGGGGCAGTTTGGGTTTTCATGTGAACCTTTACATAAGAAATGTGGTCCCTGATGAAAGGTAAGCCCTGCTGTAATGCAACTGCCATGTCTGAACACGTCCCGCCACAGGAATGATAATAAACCAGCTCAGTGATCTGTGTTCCTGTGAACATTAAAAATACTCTTGTGCTGAAATGACATAATTCAAAATCCAATGCGTTGTTTTCTTTGCAAAACAAGTGTGATTATAATTTACTGAAGCCACTTCTTTTTTTTTTTCTTTCTTATTTTGTACGACTAGACAGAGAGCGAGTGACGGACATTCAAAACAAGTCAAAGATTTCTGAGGAAGCCGAATAAGGAAATGGTTTTCATAAGGAGAACCAAGGAAAGGCGCACATAAATCTTTAAGTGGAAAGCATGACAAACATAATGGTTTAGCTGTTAGGATTTTAGCGAATGTTGGTGACGTTGATACAAAATCCACCACAACATACTAAAAGAAACCATCAGTGCCTGTGTTGTCGTTGACCGCAATAAACACAATGAGCTTAGTAATAAAAATGGACCAAGATGAGTCATTTGGGATGTTATTTTATACCCTGTAATCCCTTCTTTTCTTGCGCAGACGAATGTGAAGGGCAGCCACTAAGGCACTCACTACATGACATGTAGAGAACTTAACACCACGGTGATAAACAACTTCTCTTTGTGCTGTACTTCGCCTGGTGCACTTTATTATCACAATAAGGAATTATAGCATTTTTCTATGCCTTAGTCATACATCTAGCAAAACAAAATACAGTGGAAAACACACACCCACTGCGCACACGCACACGTGCAGGGTGAGGTACGTGGAGAAGTGAAGGCACTCCTACAGTGTCAGCAGTGAAAGGAGCTGGGCGGGCTTTATGACGCTGGAGTCCCGCAGCACCGCTCTCCACAGGACACATAACAAGTGTTTTGTGTTCAGACGGAACTGGATTAACACTATCCACTACAAAGAGAACAGATACGAGGTAAGAAAAAAATTCCCTTTATTCACTATTTTGTTTACTTACTCGCCGGCTGCAAAAGTATTCAAACTGTGACAAGAGGGGGGAAAAAAACAAAAACGACAACAGAGGTCTTACTCACGTCTTATTTATACAGTTTTCAGCATCATGTACCATCAATAAACTGGCTGTGTTTTTCACATTAAGTCATTACAAAGCGATAGAGTGAATAGCACTGTGCTTTGTTTATCCACTAGTCAAAGGTTCATTTTAGATTAACAGTCAAAGTCCTGGTGATATTTTATGACGTTATTATAACCACACTGACGACACACTAAGCTAAGCCTGTTAGTTACATTTTCCCGTTGCCGTTCAGTTCACTTTGCTTTGTTTTTGACAACTGAGTACTGCTCAGTTATACCACAGTTGATAAAAAGTGAATTTTGTCTGAGTGAATTTGCTAAAAACAGTTATCCTTTAAAAAATAATAAAAAAAAAATACATAAATAAATGAATTCACCACAATCTATGATCTCAGCATGAACAAAACAGGTCGCCTCACCAGCAAACAGAATCCATGCTCCAGAGCTGGCTTTTGAAAAATAAAACTAAAATAAGAAATCGTCACTTAACAGACAATAACATTACGTATTTAGCGATACCTGATTTCATAATTCAATTCAAGTCAGATCATTTAGTTCAACTATTCAATTATATACCTAAATCTAAAGAGTTATGCGTCCAAGTACCTTTTTCTGTATTTGTAAGGACACAATAACTGTAATAATGAACTAATAATGTAAAAAGTAATCGACCGACTGCACTGGCCCGTCCATATGAAGCACAGCTGTTCACAGCTGTGGAATATTTGACATATTTTCGAATGTTCCAATGAACATCTGTTTTGGGAACTCCTGCTCCTCCCATGTGGGAGATAATGACTCATTATATAACAAACCTGGAGGGCTTTCGTAAAAAAGACTGTTGTCATCTAGGCAACAAATGGAAATCACCAAAATCAATATGAGGTGCAAAATATTCCACGCATAGTGTCGTGAGCCAGGAATGATTTCAACAGTGACGTGATGGGTTCAGCTGCTGGATTACAGAGAAACTTAACATTGCACTTGAATATAATACAAAATAAGAATCCAAGTTATGCGATCATTGATTTAAACTCAGTATAATGTATTACGTTTTTCAGGGACTGTGAGAAACTTTTCGAGCAACAAGGACGATTTGGATTCGATAAGAGACAGAGAGACTCGACATGTGCATCCTTATCTCGTTAAGTAGCCCCAAGACTGCAATGCTTCAGTAAACACGGTATCAAAAAAAACATTTAGTCAACAGTCTGAATCTGGATCAAAGGCTCACAGCACATACCATGTACAATAAAAGCAACATCCTGGATTTGAATCTGGCCAGAACCAGATTGCCGAATGCCATCATCATCTCTCTCATCGCTCTTCACTTTTAACGGCCTCCTTTAGGCAAAAAACAATTAATCATTAAAAAAGAAAAGAGGAGGAAGTCAGTTTATGGGGAATACGTCAAACAGGAAACGTAGATCGGTGTGTTCAGATAAGGTTTACAAGCAGCGAGCAAGTTGTCCTACATGATGCTACGATGTTATCAGTTTGCGGTGGTTTGCGTGTTGTTATTAACTTCACACTCACTTCATATCTGATGCTAACTCTATTAAAAATATAATTAGACACCAGGCGAGTTTGTTGTGTTCGCCGGGGTCAGTGAAGCCCACACAGATCAGACAGACGAGGCTTAAGCCATTAGTGAAACCATGCAGGAGTGATTCGGTTGA
>JAPQRN010000014.1:11929642-11941650 GCA_037367275.1 Coranthus polyacanthus | reverse complement strand
GGGGCCAGTTTTTTTTTTTTTTTTTTTTTTTTTTTTTTTTTCGAGAATTCCACTCTTCCCTGCGAGCCTATTCTAAATTCTAGTGCACTGCAACAAAATAGATGGTTTTTAAATTCTGAGAGTTTGGGAGAGGGAGAGAGAGAGATTTCCATCCGACTAGACAGGACATTCTCCACAATACAAAATACATATTATGCAGTAAGTTTTACCAGGAGCCTGGCAGTTGAAGACTTCAGGGGCAAAGAGGCAGCGTCCCGTTTCCTCTGCAATAAAGGCATAGTCCAACTGACTGAGACCACTGACTGAAGGCAGGAACAGGTTCCACAGCCCCACCTCCCTTGCCTTCACCTGGACACAGAAACACACATACCTATATGCTTGCATCCCATTGATTTATTCATTCAGAAGAAGACCATAATAAAGTTAATGATGAACAGATCTTGGTATGATTAGAGTAATCAGTAATAAGCCCTTAAACATCACTATCACCTGCAGGAACGCATATAGGTAATGTTTCCGTTTGGTCTCTGAGGAAAAAGAGAATGGTGAAAATATACAAGACAATGGCTTTGCACACATTACCTTCAGATCTTCTATTACAGGGGGAGTGTGCCACCTCTGTGGAGACTGGGTGTGTTTGAGGTAATACTCAGCAACTTCCTGGAGCAAAACAACATATATTTTACAGATGATCGGTAGACAGGTCATAGTATTGCTCATAACCCAATACACTTCACGATACTACTCTTACTAAACTTTGCCAGAAAAAAAAAAAAGTGCAAAAATATTTAGATTATTTGTTGTTGTAGAGGCAAAGCCACGTCTGTAGTCAAGCATATACAGTGAGCAAGTGGGTTTTCGTTTTTCCACTCTGTCCAATTGTTCGACATACAAACAAAGCAAGGTTTTCCATGCCATCTCTTAGCATCACACTGCTGCTCAGTATGAAGCCAACAGTGATGATTTTGCGTGGAGTAAAACTTATGTAATCTATTTACCCTTTTTTATTGTCCCTCAAATGAATTCATTCTAACTGCATGAATGAACTACTGTGCTCCGTCAAATCCTTTTATGTCCCTCTGAGCAAACACAATTCTTCTGTTTTTGGCTTGTGTACTGACCTCCCGAGCAGGAAGTATGTATTGTCTCATGAAGTCTTTGACCTGCCGCAGAACAGCCTGGCCCTTGGCTGTCTGAAGGAACAGTCGGTCTTCTGTTGGACCTGGGAGAGATCTGGCAAGAAACACATCTCACACGTTAAAAAGTCAACAGGGAAAATCGGAAGCAGCAGCTGGATGCCAAATTCTTGCGGAGGCTGGCTTACGTTTAGTCAGCAGGTGGACTCAATCTGCTTTCTGGCTGAACACAGGACTTTTATACAAAACATCTTATTAACAGTCATGCATGACAGTTTTAATGCTGATTCTATCATATTCTATTAATTTTTACACAAACATCAGGCTTCCTTAAAAATCAGTTACTGAATTACTGTATTGATCAGCAGCCCATCCCACCAAGCATCACATATTTTTTTTCTGGAATCTGTTGTACGTCAAAAACTACAACTGAAACCAACCTCTGAGCAAGCTGCAAAGCAATCTTAGCTAAAGGCTCCACACACTGGCCGAACAGAGCTGCATTTGGAGCGCTGGCATTACCCAGTAGGTGGCGAGCATAGACACCCTGATGATAAAAAAAAAAAAAGAAAACAAAAGGAGAGGAGTGAGAAACATTGCTTCATCTCTCTATAGTCAGCAGGTGTTTAAGGTGTACCTACAACACCACTATTAACTTCCAAACTATATTCTTCAACCACACTTTATTTTTACCAGCTCTGCACACTTACAGTTAAGCTCTAATGCATGTCTAAAAAGGGCACACAAACCTGAGCGATCCCTGCCATTTTAAAGACAGACAGGGCCAGGTAGAAATTCAGCTCTGGCAAAGCAGACGACGTGCCTCGACAGCGGCAGTAAATGGAGACGATGTCTCCCACAGACGGGATACCTACGTAAGGTCAGGGAGGGAAGGAGATAGAGAAGTAAAGGAAATGATCCTGTCATCATTCACTAGGGCTTGGCAATAAATTAATTTGTGTTTTTATTTTTGAACAATGTGAAAAATGGCTGAATCACAAAATCGAGATCAGTGCTTCCTCAGGAGACTTCTCTTGCTCAGCGAAAATTCAAAATGCAATCTGTTGTAAACGGTATAATCATTATAATCATTGTAAATATGTTTCTCCAGTCATTATCTAACTGCTTTGTTTTATTTACAAATGTCATTATTTAACAAATAATGCACATTCGTTTTGTTGATGCACATATACAGTGTATAGTTTTAATAAAGAAAACTATTTTGAAACAAGCCCAAACTGTTATCTTTACCTTCTATTCCTTTTAAGCTGCCCAATGTGCTGATGATGCTGAAGCCTGTGGGCCAGTAGTGAGGCATGAGGAAGTAGGCCAGGTCGGCTATGGGCTGCCCAGTGGTAGACAGCTCCCAGTCTAACACTGCTATCACTCGTGCCTAAACACAACATAAAACACTTGGTAAACATTTGTAGGAACTTGCAGCAGTTTGGGGAAATAAACTGCCAGTGAAGTTGTACCTCTGTTGGATGGAATATCATGTTTTCCAGCCGGAAATCTCCATGTACAAGCGTTACTTCGTTATCGTTGTCCGGCAGGTTCCTCATTAGCCAATCAGCAAGTTCCTTCATATCTGGAATGTCTCTGTGTGCTGCTGCGTTGTACTGCTTCGTCCACGTGGACACCTTTAGAAATGGACTTCACCTCTGAATATCACCCTCACAGGCGATGTGCCAAGTTAATTTGATTCCTTGTGTAACAATGTCATATCTCACCTGTCTCCTGCAGTAGCCTGGTCCTTTCCCATACCCATCAAGTTTCAGTATCGCCAGTGACATTGAGTGCAGCTTTGCCAACACTTCTACTGCAGCCACGTATAGAGCTGTCCTCTCTGCTGCACTCTCTCCAGACAGCCGCGGATCCCTGAATATACGCCCCTGCAACAACCAATATTAGCTTTTATGCAACAGCCCATGAGAAGAGACCAATAAAGATATAAACATATTTTGAGGTCTGGGCCAGGGTTGTTATAATTAACAAAAACTAAAACTAGCAGTGGAAAAAACCAATTTTGTTAACTTAAATAAAAATAGCAAAACACAAACTAGAATAAAAACTAGAATGGATGATGCGACATGAACTGATATTGCAGGTTAAAGTTTTAAAGTTTCACGTTTGTTTCAGCTCCTGGTTTTTCCTGCCAAGCTCTGCTGTTGGTCAAGCAATGTTCATGATTCATGGTGTGAGTGTGTGGAAGAATTAACACTAATTAAAAACTAAATATAACCTAAACTAAAACTAGTAAACTCTTAAAAATAAAAATAAATCTTCTCGTGCACTTGTAAAACTAAGCTAAATATAAAGTGGGGGGAAAAAAAACTAAAATCAAAACTATAATAACTCTGGTCTGGGCATTGGCCGAGTACGTCAAGAGTGTGAGCAAGCAAACGCAGGTGAGTTCAAATTTCATCTTTTATCATTAAAATATAGAGCGAAGGTCGTCAGACACCCGTGACCGGTGATCTCACACTTATGTGAAATTTGGCCTCAGTGGCACAAACCTTTACATGCTCCATTACGTAGAACTCTGTTCCAATGACTTCCGTATCAGTGCAGTGTAAGAGGGGCTGAGGTACGGGGAACCCAGCTGAGAACAGGGATCTCTGCACCAGATACTCCCTGTCCACCTGCAAACACAGTCACAGAGAACACTTCAACACTCGGCGAACCTTTGTGTTATGTCCTACTTGGTAAAATTCCAAGTCATTGTCAGGTTAACCTTAAAAGTCTTGCATTTGAACTTTCCACCTATTTGTCACTTAAGCCTTACCTGTAAGCCTATGGGAAGCAGTGACCGATGCCTTATTATAGTATTCATTTAAAAGTGGCTTTCTCAAAAACACACACGTGTATTTTGTGACGGCCACTTGGTAAACAGGGCCAAATACGCACATACATTACATTTATCAGTCTGCCAAAGCTGGTGAAATGTCTCCCCCTGCTGGACAAGTCTTAGAGCTGCACACATGACAAAACGCAAACAATTTTGAAGTTGATCAAATTGTTCTAGTTGTCAGATCTCACCTTATGAGCGCCTGGCAGCAGCTCACCTGGTGGTTTCTTCCTGAGAACATAGCTCTTTGAGGGTGTCTGGATGAGAAAAGTGGGGTTGGACTGTCCAGAGCTGAAAAGACAGTAGATAACAGTCAGCGTTTTATCAGCGACTAGCTAACCATGATTTGTGCACAAGCAGTTTTCATAGCTTCCTCGGCATTTCTCAGAAATTACAATTTAACACCGCTCTATCTTACCTGTACTGTCTGACCGTCAGTGTGTCTTTATTTGACACCAGTGACTTGACAGAAAGATATCGTTGAAGTCTGCCGACATTGAATGTATGTTGTTCTCTCACAGGAGTTGTCTGGTCTTCCATTTCTCTGTTAGCTTAATCATTTCCAGGCACAACAAACCTTTGCAATGTTGATAGTTGATTTCTAGACGGACCTTTTTTTTTTACGAGTGCACACGCCCAGTGCGACGTCCTTAATTTTTCATTTTAATAGTGCTGAAGTTGCATATAATTTCGACAAAACGGGTTTCTTAAAGACCAATATTGAGTCTACAATCGTCTCTAACAAGCGTGAAAGATACCTATTTGGTAAATTACCCACTAGCTGTGTAGGAACAATTTCAATTATTTACATCCGTTTTCTGCACGGACGTTATTCGCGGGGACACACATCCTGACAGCTGACTGGAGTTGTGGAGACGTGTACTTTATGTACTGACCCGGGCGTATAATTCGCTCCGTTGTGGTGTTATTAAACGCTAGCGCTGTATTCCGTTCACGTAGCTCGGTTAGATAGATTTGTTTACCGATGGCGACGGTAGAAGAACTGAAGCTGCGGGTCAGAGAGTTGGAAAACGAGCTGATAAAGTGTAAGCAAAAGCAGTGTGCCATGGAGGATGCTCTGCCGCTCCACAGACAGAAAATCGACAAAATGAGCGCCGAAGTTGTCGACTCCAACCCGTACAGGTGACTTTTTAATTGTATTCTTATGCGTTTCGACTGCTTTTGTCTGTAATGCTCGTAGAGTATTGCATCGCCGACAGGGTACGCCTCTGTGAGTCACTCATCCCGTATGGTAAAATGTCACAGACCACAAGCTAATCTCAGCTGTGTTGTCATTACAGTCGTTTAATGGCTTTGAAGAGAATGGGCATTGTGGATGATTATGAGGTAAGGTATTTGCCCGTTATTCAGTTTCATGATTTCTAAATTTAAAAGCCAAATTAAATAGTACAGTGTGTTTGTTTTTTTTTTCTTCCTCACACCCAAAACAGAAATGCAATACAGTAACATTAAGGCCCTATATAATGATGTTGCCCATAAATTACTTTCACGGCGATATTAATCCTGTAGATCTATTAAAATCCATAGCTCATGAATGCACTGCAGAGGCACTGTCCTTGCATCAGCAGCTTCTCAATTCTAACAACCTACCTACCAGGTTTCAAATCAATCTGACTTGAAATAGCTGAGAGAATTGAGTTTAAAAGTAAAGGGGGGGCCATGCGTGGTGGCATCTAAAACTATATTTACATATATGTATATGTCCTCACTTGATATGTGCATATATTTTGAATATGGAAAATGCAATATACAGTATGTACATATATTACACTTGCATATGGGTGAAGGTATGTAGGTTACTGGGTTCAATACTTCCCCCATATTTATAGATTATACATAACATTCAGTCAGTAGAGTATCTTGACTATTTAAGAGATCTAAAGTTGTGTTTTCTGATCTCGCTTTAGACCTAGGAGATGATTAACAGTCTCCAAATGTGTTGACAGAAAATCCGGACGTACACAGTTGCCGTAGTGGGTGTTGGGGGAGTGGGCAGCGTAACAGCGGAAATGCTCACCAGATGTGGCATCGGTAAGGTAATGCAAACTTTGACTTCTTTCCTCCCCAACGTTTTCCTTCTCACGCGTTGATCTCATTCAGCAGAACATTTACCTGTGTTCCATTCGGCCAGTTTCACCCGTCCTTGTGTCATTACAGCTGCTCCTCTTCGACTACGATAAAGTAGAGCTGGCCAACATGAACCGGCTCTTCTTCCAGCCACACCAGGCAGGCCTTAGCAAAGTGGAAGCAGCAGAACACACACTCAGGTATGTTGGTTTTAAGAAATCCACAGTGTTTCCCCAATTTGCTTTTTTTTTTCTTGCTTATCTGTTAACTATCCCACAGAAACATCAATCCAGATGTGTCATTTGAGACCCATAACTACAATATCACCACCTTGGAAAACTTCACACATTTCATTGACCGTATTAGGTAGGAATCGAAGATTTTCCCTTTTATTGTCCCGTCAGCGGTGTGCACCCTCATAACAAATTATTCTGTCCGTTCTCAGCCATGGAGCGCTGGAAGAAGGGAAGCCAGTAGACTTGGTCCTGAGTTGTGTGGACAACTTTGAAGCCAGAATGGCCATAAATCAAGTAAGTGTATTACTAGCAGAAAACACAGAGCTAAAACAGGTTTTACACTTCTTTTTTTTTTTTTTTAAATCGTCATGTTTCTCGCAGGCTTGTAATGAACTCGGTCAGATCTGGATGGAGTCCGGTGTCAGTGAGAACGCTGTATCGGGACACATCCAGCTCATCATTCCAGGAGAGACCGCCTGCTTCGCCGTACGTCCAAACATCGTTCTGCTTTTCTTTACACTGAGAAGATTTTCAGTACTCAACACTCATTCATAAGTATAAAAACCTAATGCAGTATTTCAAAATCACATTCTTTATTAGTGTGCACCTCCACTGGTGGTGGCAGCCAACATAGATGAGAAGACCTTAAAGAGGGAGGGTGTCTGTGCAGCCAGTTTGCCAACTACAATGGGTGTCGTCGCAGGCATCCTGGTGCAGAATGTTCTCAAGTAAGATAGTGACTTTTTTTTTTTTTTTTTGGCCAATGAGAAACCTCACGTAAATGAAGGCGTGAAATCCATATTTTTCCCTTGTAGATACCTGTTGAAGTTCGGTACCGTCAGTTATTACCTCGGCTACAACGCCATGCAGGACTTTTTCCCCACCATGACTATGAAAGCCAACCCCCAGTGTAATGACCGCCACTGCAGGAGACAACAAGAGGAGTACAAGGTGCACGTTTTGTCTTTTTGTCGAGTGCGCGGATATTAGAGCGGCCAAATTAATTCCAGTACAAACTGTAATACAGGAACTAACAGTGTGAACCTGTGTGACTTGTAACCTTCAGAAGAAAGAAGCAGAACGGCCCAAAGTAGAAGTGGTACAAGAAGAGGAGGAGGAGGTTGTGCACGAGGACAATGAGTGGGGTGAGTGGCAGCTACTCCAAATAGTGTGCGCGGCTTTTCAGTGTACAACAAGTAATATTACTTTAGATTTGTAATGACACTAATTGCGCCCTGCAGGCATTGAACTGGTGTCAGAAGTAACGGACGCAGAGTTACAGGCTGCGTCCGGCCCTGTACCCGACCTGCCTGAAGGCATCACCGTGGCTTTCACCATTCCATCTGAGGTCAGTATTCTTTAAGATAACATGTTTCTGCTCTCTTAAGCAAATTTGAATACCCTGCTAATGTAAAACAATACCACTGGAAGACATATAAAACAACAGTCATGGGAAGTGCTTAAGCGTCAAAATACTATTGTAAAAAAAAAAAAAATGCTGCAAAGTGCTTTATATCTGTGCGTATGGTTTGCACACACAGCTTTTAGACCGCCAATGAGCATTGATTATCTTTTTTTTTTTTTTTTTTTTTTTTTTTTTTTTTTTAAGCAGGAAGTCACAGATGGGGAGACTGTGGAGGAGACCGAGCAGAGCCTAGAGGACTTGATGGCACAGATGAGGAAATTATAGACAAAAACAAAAAGAATCATCACGTATCATCAGATATGTTGGATAGCAACGCACCATCAGTCTCAACCGATGCAGAGACGAATACCAGGAAAACATCTTAATTCAGTGCCCTCTTTGATAACGAGCATCTTTACAGTGGCCGCTTCAGCATTTATCACAAGCTGCAGTTAACATATTTGACAGCTACAGCAAGGAATGCATGACAATTGCTACAGCACATAACATTCAAAGCAGTCATATGCGTCATTTAGAATTTGAACAAGTGAAATATAAAAAAACCCCAAAAAACTAGAATAACAAAATTGGTAGTGCATTAATATACGACAGTATGAATTTTCTACGGTTTGGATTAATCTCCTATGTAGCTTGATGAAAATATCTGCTAAAAAGTACTTCACAATGTTCATGTTGTCTCAATAAAGTATTTATTGAATGGAATACAATGTTTATATTTTGAATGTTATTTGATTGGTTCTGTACAGCTTTTAATTACATTAATACACGAATACAATGTATGTATATAACAAATACACAGTATGTACTACATTTGGCAACATATTTTGGTACACCGCTCTATTTGTCTATTTGGTCATTCTGTCAAACAGTAAATCATTACTTTTATAGTATTACATAGAAACTCGTGGCATTTCTTCATTTATTATTAATTGCTTGATGAATAAATAAATGTACATAAACAGAGGCAGAGGTGACATTTCCACACACATGGTCATACATTGTTTCTTATCTTGGCCTCGACTTTTTCTAGTTTTGGAATACTTTAAAACTGAATACTTAATACTGGTTGTGTCGTTAATACAACGTGTATTTACTAAACATAAACAGAATGTTACTCATTCGCGATTCAGTTGAGAGACAGCAGCACGTGTCAGATTTAACATCATTACCTCTTCATATTCAGAACGTAGACTTAGAACCAAACTGTTTCAACAGCAACATCAGATTGAGCCATACATTATTTATGTCATTTTGAGACGCCGCAGAAGGCCTTTTGACTGGATTTTTAATGTTTATCCCTGTAAAATCACATAAAATTATCAATCAGGAATCTGGAAATGCTGTATAAAGTAATATCAACTGAAAGCTCAAAATGTGATCAAGTTATACTTAACTGTCTTGGCTGGGCTGACTTCACACCAGGAAATCAATCAGTTTTGCAATTGTATCTTTGTTTGTAAACTGTTAAGAGGTTAATAAGGAAGACGTGTTTCAGTCTGAAATAAAACCTGAGTTCCAGGCCCTTAAAAGGACTAAATTAACAAAGTTCTTTACAAATGAATACTATAGAAATAACTACTAATACTATAGAAATATTCATAAATAATTTTGGCAAATACATTGGTTTCACAGCGTTATAATGCGGACTAAATAATCCTATTAGCAGTTACAGTATGTTTGACCAAACACTAACTCCTCCATCCAGACCGTGATCACGGCGTGATACCCAGGATGTTGAGGAGGACCAGGTTCCCTTAAAGTATTTGCTATTCAGTGATAATTAAAGTAGCCAAAGCAGCCCTTATTACTGTGTGGCAGAAAGTGTCTGAAGAGTCACCGCGGGGCATGTGGGAGGGGTGCAGGTCCCCTCAGACTGAATGTGTCCCCACTGGAGGAATGGCGGGATGGAGCGTTTCCACACACCAACGACGGTTCTGCTTCCTTTATCTCCATTGCACGTTTGTAAAGCTCTGCTGCCTTCTCAAAGTCACCCTCTTCATAGCTATTTACAGAACAAATTAGAAAACATTCAATTTTTTTAAACATCTTTATGACATTCGTGTTTGCTGTGCCTTTTTTAACTAGCGCACCTTAGCACAGCCAGGTTCTTTAGTGTTTCTCCGACCCGTGGATGTGAACGCCCCAAGCTATCTTCATACACTTTTAGTGCTCGTTCATAAAGAGGCAAGGCATCGCTATGCTTCTTCTGAAAAAGAAAAAAATACATTCACTTAGGTTTGCTTCATATGCAACAAATTACATGACAGAAAAATACCAATCTAGAATATATTGTATAGAGTGAGGAAGTATGACAAGATAGTCTCACCAGCTGGCAGTAGATTACAGCCAGATTGACCAGTGCTGTGGCCACACTGGGGTGTTTGGGCCCAAAACTTTTCTCCCTGATTTCCAGAGACAGTTCATACAGTGGAACAGCCTTCTCCAGCTTCCCCTGTACAAGCAACACATCTTTAAATGAGATTCTCAGCCAACGTCCAACACAGAATGACGTGTTCAGAGTATTAAAGTTTGAGGATAAAACAGGCACACGTGTCTCACTCTGCGTTTATAGAGCATGGCCAGGTGTTTCAGTGTGTATGCCAGCGAGGGGTGGTCTGGAGACAAGGCCTTCTTGCGAATGTCCAGAGCCCTCTCATACATGTCCTCGGCTGTCTCGTACTCTCTCCTCTCCGTGTGCAGTGCTGCCAAATTGTTGAGGGACTGAGCGCAGTCTGGATGATCTGGACCGAGGACACGTTGACGCATTTCCAGTGAACGGGTTAAGAAGACCTTGGCTGCACTGGTGAGAGCAAAGAGATGGGTGTCAGATATGTGAATGCAATAAGAAGGTTAAATAAATAGGTACAGTATACATATTACATTCAGTATCTGAGATTGCCAGTCAACCAGGCTTTGTATCACCCACAGAACTCATCAGTTCCTGAACTGGGGAATGTTTGCGACCTATGTCGATGACAACCCTAACCTCCCCTGACACCATCTTAACAGATCCATTGTGTATTTAGTGAAATCTTGCAAACAAATGAATACCCTCCACCCTCCACTATGGTGGTTGAAAAATACCAAAGGCCCTTGTTGGGGTTTGTTTTGTCCGTTCTGGATTTTTAGTTAAAGGAAATTAAATATGGACTCAAACATAGAAGTTAACGGTAATGCACCGTAACGCTGGATGCCACCAACTGTAAAATGGAAAAAAGGAGAAGAGGAAGTCTGTTCTGATCTACTGCAGAAATATGGCATGCAACGATGCAATATAACAATTATTACTTCCTTGTGATACATACACTTCAGTGCAGAAGGGCTCGCTATGGGAAAAGTCTAATCCCTGCGCCCAAAGAGGCTCTAAACCAGAGTACCTGACACAAAATTAATGGAATGCGCACAGCTTTATGTCACTATGTTAGTAATGTATCAATGTATGTGTCATGTGTTACTGTGTGTGTGCGTGTACAGTTTGCGAAAAAAGAATTTCCCTTTGGGACAATTAAGTCGAAGTCTAAAGTCTGATGAAAACATAACTTGAATATTATATTCCATTTCTGCAATTAGATCCTCCGAAATCCCCATTAATCTTACACACTAGGGGACTTAACAAAAGAAAGAACAAAAGAAAATAAAGAAACAAAACAAGCTTAGTGACAATTTAATAGAGGTGCAGCTTGATTTGCATATTGTCTATAATACTGAGTGTCTGGTGTTTTTGTGCGTATACCAGCTGTAATGCGTGAGACTTACTCCAGGTTGTTTTGGAGGTAGTACAGGACACCCAGTTCATTAAGTGTTTTGGCACTGTCAGCTGAGTCTTTTCCCAGGGTCAGCTCTTCCAGCTGTAGAGCTCTGCGTCTCAACAAAGTGAAACCGTACTGCAAGGTGGAGCAGACAAAAGGCATATAAACATGTCTGATTAACTGAGTATGATTAAGTGCATGGGTATTTGAGAAATATGCTCACCATATGACCTTTCTGGCGAGCAGTCTTCTGACGTATCTTCACTGATCTCTTCCTGAGTTTCTCTGCTTGCTCATACCTGACAGTAAAAGGTCCAGGTGTAAGTAATGAAGCATGCATTTTAAGTCTTGCATTGACAGGGTGTCGCTGAGTGTTACTGCTCAACTTTTAACACAGTCATATGATTATCAAGTGAGATGCCCTTTTGCTTGGCTGTAACAACTGATAAACTAAAATATGCATATAAAATAACAATTCCCATTTACTTGTTTTGTTTCTGGTAGAGCATGGCTAGTGACTCCAGC
>JAPQRN010000014.1:11876340-11920103 GCA_037367275.1 Coranthus polyacanthus | reverse complement strand
ATGATGTCATCATCAAGTCTTTGATGTCATTTCCGTCTTCTTACGTCTTTGATGTTATTGTCATCATTACGTCATTGATGTTCTTTAGTCTTTGATGTTGTTGTCATCATTACGTCATCAATGTGATGGTGATGTCATCATCACCTCTTTGATGTCATTTGCATCTTCTTAAGTGTTTGATGTCGTTGTCATCATCACGTCTTTGATGTTTTTTCGTCTTTGATGTAATTTGTGTCTTGCTTGTGACCTTCAGCTAAGTTCAGCTCATTCAAGTAAAGCCTTCAGCTCTCAGCAATCACACACAATTTTTCAAAAAAGTTCCTTTTCATAACATTCAATTTACAAACAAAAATGTCTTGTTATACTGGATACAGTGTCTTCTGTCTCAGCTGCCAGGCGTCCTCTATAAATAGTGCCAAAACAAAAGCCAACTCAGCATATCCACATCAGGCAACCAAAACAATCATTCTTCAATTGAATCTTTTCAAAAAGATAATTCCTCAAGTCACTGTACAAAGGACAATAGAATACAAAATGAAATTCATCTTCAACAACACCAAGATCACAAAGAACACATAAATGTTGCTCTTCAGGAATGCCTTTACATCTGCCTACCTCAGTTGCCAGTGGTAAAGAGTCTTTAGATTTAGTTTTAAATATGGTTGTGTTCAGTAATCATCTTTATCAGTCAACATCTTTCAATGTTTGAATGTAACTTCTAACCTTTGGCTTCAGACAAATTCTTTCCACTGCTCCGTGTGGTTCTTTAACAATTTTTGTTTGACAGCAAACAAACTGCAAATTATTAATCCAAAATAAAATTCAAATTGGATAGTGAAAAAATAGCAGCTGCATCTCGAGACCAAGGATAATTGCACGCATGATCCCAGTTAAAGATCTTTTTGGTTAGTCTTTCCTCTGGCAACTGCACAAGGCGCCTTACAGTGTTAAATACAATATTTTCATACTGTTCCATCCTTGTTATTATAAATATAGGATATAGGCTAAATACCATGCCTGCACAAAGTTACACCTAAACGTGGTCTGAGGGTGGGATGAGGTCTACTCTGACTAAAAAAGGTAGGGCTTGTTTTGCACTTCACTGATTAAAAAGAATCCACTAAAATTAAACTTGTGGCACCTGCATGTCTTGTGTTTGCGGCTGCATACTTCCTCTGGAAGTTGAAGAACTAGACACACATAATGTCGTTTTTACGACAAGGCTTTAATATTATCAGATTTGGAGTTGTCAGTCTTTCTGATTATTTTGTAACTACCGTATTTCACTGATGTTTTATTTTAACTCCGCGTTTGTATTGTATTGTTCTGTATCCATTTGTGTGTGTCAAATTGAATATATATGAACATCTCACTGATGCAAAAAAAAAAAAACTGAACAGTTTGAAAATATTTTTGTGTACATGACAATAGCTGCTTATTGATCATTTCCCCTGTTTTTACAGAACAGCTGATGCAGTTTGTCCCTGTATGCACGGTTCAGGAAGAAATACATCACGGGATCCAGTACACCACTCACACAGGTCATTGCAGATGTGATCTGATTCATTCTTCCCAGGGTTTCATCAATAGCTGTGGTCTCATGTCCATGTCTGTGTTTAATGTAGATTACACGGCTCACGTGGTAGGGCACAAATGCAATCAAGAAATTCATCACAATGAGGATGATCATTTTTATAGCTTTATCTTTCACACGTCTGCTTTCTTGTTGCTTGATTGCCCTCAGTTTCACAAGTATAAGTATATAGGAGATCACTATTGTTATGAGGGGAAGAACAAATGCCACAATAGTTGAAACCAAAGCCGTGGAGGATGTCTTTTCTAAGTACAGCTTGTTGCAGATGCCAGTTGAATTGTCGGTAGCCTCCTTTTTTACAAGTATCGGACTCATAGACACAATTACTGTCACCCATAATATACCAACAACCACTTTTGCATACAAAGCCTTCCTAATGGACTGTGATTTGATGGGTAGAACCACAGCCAGAAATCTGTCCAGGCTGATGAAACTCATTAGGTAGAGGCTGCAGTACATGTTTAGGTAAAAGAGGAAGCCTGCTAGTTTACAGAGGACATATCCAAAAGGCCAGTGGCTGTCAGAGAGGTGGTAAACTATGCGCATGGGTAAAATGAGGATATAAGAAATATCTGCTACTGAGAGGTGACACAGGAAGACCTTAGATGAAGAGGTGCCGTTCTGGTGGAAGAAGGCCCACAGTGCCAATGCATTTCCAGGCACAGCAAAAATAAAAATCAGGATGTAGAATGTAGCAAAGAAAATGTTCTCTTGGTGGATGAAGAAGCCCTCCTCAGAGATGTTCATAACTGCTGTGTGGAGGATAAGCCTAGTGCAGCACAGACATAAAAAACAAAACAAAAACAGTGGTGTGACAACCTTGTAGTCAAATATAAGCAAAGCAAATTTAGAAAATGACAAAAAGATGAATCGCATGATACGTGAAAATGACTCCTGCGCAGTCATGTGTAAATGTAGCCTCTTAGAAACGGGAACTCTCTTTGCATGATTTCAGCATGACCAGTGTAGCAGAAGACTTACTGAGAATGTCAACCAGCTACCACCAGGTACAAACAAATAAAATGATATAGTTCAGATATAGTTAGAAAAGGAGAAGGGAGAGACATATTTCAGCCACAGTGAAATAGAGCTGATTTGCATCATTGTAAATGACTGCACAGTGTGTTTTAGAATAAAATTATTACAAAAATTGTTCCCTTTTGTGACAGTGTTAAAGTTTACCTCCACTTGCATACATTTACAAAACTGAAAAAAAAATCCACTATAACATTCGGTAGTAGATGAAACATGATGAAGCACTACGATCTTTGTAGTTTCGAATAACACAAATGTACTCCAAGGCTGTAGGAGTAATAGTATATTAAGAGCCTTTCACCCTTGCGCGTAGCCATGTACATGTTTTGTCAATAATCATTTATTTTTCTTACCTGTACTCCTGGGGATAAAGAATGCAGAGCTCTACCGTATCATTAGTATCAGCGCAAAACAAGGTGAAGTGGAAGTGAAAACCAAACAGCTGTGTTGCTGTGTGATTGAATGTGTCATATGCAGATATAGGCACACACCCACGCATTCAGAATAATCACACAGACACATGATGAATCACATTAGACATTATAGTCATAGTGAAACTTGAAAATAAAAGCACAGAAGCTCATTGCATTACAAGCATGCACGTCTTTATTTTTGCTAATCCAACACAGTTTTGTCTTTACCACATTTCTCCTGTATAGTATGATTTAAAGCTTTACAAAAATGAGAGAAGACCAAATATTTACAAAAATCTATCTGTGCAAACATAATTATTCTTTTACACCACTCTCCTAAAGTATTTGAAAGGCATGCATACAAATAAACTTTGGTATGTTAACAAAACTACTTATTTTCTTAGTAGAAGCATCTATGTACACATGGCAGAACTGATTCACCACTTTGCTTTTAGTACAGTTTACATTTAGACAACAATACATGTTAACTTAACAAACCGAGACCAGCAGTATAAACACTGTGGTCAACACTTCAGCCGTCACACCAAGACAGTGCTTGTAAATTCCCCTAATTCTCATGACTGGGATAGGCCTGAAGTGAGTAATTGTACAGTTTTGGCAAATAGGCACACAAAAATCAAAACTTGTATTACTCATAATACCAGTTTTACATATCTGTCAAAGAAATTGGCAGTTCATATGGGTGACAATGAGAAAATACTATACAAAAGCAGAATATAATGAGTTTTGCTTTAAAATGTCTGTATACATTATGTATACATTCATAAAAAGGCATTTACAAGGGTTGTGTAGAATGTCTGGCAACATAAGAAATATAGAAGATTAAATATACTATGGTTATCCAACCTCTGGTTTGAAAAATAAAACACAATTTTTTTACATGGTCTTTGTGATTGTACATCAACTCTAAATTCCCTATTCATAACTACAGCAAGAAAAATATAATTTTCAACACCATGACAGTCTTCCACTTTAACTACAAAGTGGTAAAACTAAAATGTTTAGTTCTATTATAAAATATTTCATCAGAACATCTGGTATACCTTCAAGAGGGATTAAAGAAAATATCAAACAAAAAATGGAAAATGCAACTTAAATGAGATATAAGCATTGGTGTGAGAGTGCCAGTGTCAAAATGTGGGGAGTGCATCACTTAACACTTTTTTTAAAAAAATCAGAAAACAACACAAATCAAAACTATAAGAAGTTAAACATGACCAGGTCTACCTGCTGTGTGGTAAAGCCAGAGGGCAGATAATGGGGCTAGGTAGTGTCCTTAGCTGCTGTGGCTGTTGGGATGCAGGATTTGCCGCTGCTGCCGTTGTGGGACCTGTAGCTGGTGAAGCTGGGGGTGTGTATGGTGCGGATGCTCTTTCCACCTGGGCCCAAAGGTGTGGGCGACAGAGGGGAGGGGGAGGAGGAGGAGGAGGATGAGGAGGAGAATGAAGAGGAGGAGGAGGAGTGCACTCGACCATTCTGAGTCTGCGAGGAGAACGAGAGAGCTTTACCTGTGTGTTGTGAGGGAGTAGGGAGTTTGAGGGATCCGTTAGAAAGGGAGGGGATGTGGGAGGAGGGTAGGGAACCGGAACGAGGAGTGTGAGAGGACAGGATGGAGGACTTTGTCACAGAAGAGGAGGAGGAGGAGGAGGAGGAGGAGGAAGGATTAATGGGATTAGTAGCATCTGAGTTTGGTGCAGACTGGGAGCTGCCTTTAGTAGAGCTAGGATAAAAAGCAGGGATTTTAGAGATGGGTATAGTTGGGGAAGTAGTTTTATGATCCCCTCCCACTCTTTTAGCACTTCCGTTAGCCTGCAAACAGAGATGCCAAAACAGACACTGGTTGTCAAAAAAGAATCTGGTCAAATAATACATATACAAGGCAAGACGATGTTAAAAAAACTACAAGTTATAGACATAAAAACATACTATCTGCACAAACATTATTACTAAGACACAACTAAAAGACACTAAAAACAACATATACAGAAGCTCTGTTTTTACTATGTTACAGGAAAGGTGATAAACATGAAACTGAGAGACATGTTACCAAGAAACGGAACACGCAAAGGTTAGACAGCGTGATGGCAGACGCACAGATGCCTGTTAAAGGGACTGTTAGACCTCGTGAGGGGCTTTGTTGTAAAATTCAGAAGGCAAAGTTGCATAGGAAGGCTGGGGAGCGTGAGGGTTAAAAGTTGAAAGAGTGAGAGCGACAGGGGGAATGTGGGCCAGTAATCCACTGAAACGGACGATGCAAGATGGTGAGTTGTGGCGGGATATCTTGTGGGGGAAGGAAATATTTCACCGTGAGGTTAAGAAGCTATGCAGTGGTGGTGGGTTTGAGCAGAGGTGCATTGTGAGAAGGGAGGAGGCATAGGTGTTAAAAAAAAAAAAAAAAAAAAGTCAGTTAGGTTTGTTTTTTTTAAGATAGCCATAAGCATCCTGGAATCTGGCAACACTGTTTAGGAACTCAGCTGTGATGGGAACTGGAGATGTGATGACAACTCAGTTGATGACAGGATAGGATTCCACTTTTCTTTGCCATTTTTCCTTTTTTTTTTGTTTTTGTTTAGTCACCAACACAGTGAAAACCATGAGCAGTGTGAACATGCAGAAGCATACAGTACAGTGATGTTATGGGGTAACAGTCAAGAGTCAAACATGCCTTCTCGAGAGAAACAATAACAGATCCACAGTCGCCACCATGGCGAGTTTATTTTTTTTTTTCAAACACAAGATATCTCAAGCTTTGGTAGTCTTTTCTCCCTTATGATACATGCCTCATGTTCTTATCCCTATATGCTCTTTTCTCCATTCTCTGGTAAGGCCCTACAGTAAAACTACCTGTCGGAACTGCCTCTGAGCGTCCTGCAGTTTTTGTTGTTTTCCTGCTTTGTCTGTTGTACCCGGTGACTGCCTGGACTTCGCAGACAGAGGGACGGGCATCCGACTAGTAGGGGACGCGACACTGGTGTTCTGCAAGGGGATCCAAACGAAAAAACAAAAACAAGAAATAAAACAAAAGAAAGAAAAAAACACACCATATAGGAAGTATGAAAAATCAAGGCACTGACAGGGAAAAAAAACCTGTTCATTTAACACCTCAACAATGTTCACCAGTGAAAGACCATGCACCCAGTGGGACCATAAACCTCACAGTAAATATACAGTTGTACATGCAGTCAAGAATAAAGAAGACAACAAAGATTAATCATCGTGAGATGTCTTTGATGAGGAGTTTGACGCTTGCTGAAAACTTCAGAGTTTTAGCAATGACTTGAAGGAGAAAGATGGTAGCCAGGAACCCACTAAAATGCCACCCCCAATCATGTCA
The DNA here is from genome assembly GCA_037367275.1 of Coranthus polyacanthus. Classification (NCBI taxonomy): domain Eukaryota; kingdom Metazoa; phylum Chordata; class Actinopteri; order Kurtiformes; family Apogonidae; genus Coranthus; species Coranthus polyacanthus. The sequence continues at coordinate 11,913,706 of JAPQRN010000014.1, read as the reverse complement.
CCATGATTTCACAGAGGGAGAAAGTCACAGGGGACATTTCTGACACTTCCTAGCACCTGTGGAGTGGATTAATGATTCTGCAATTTTAGTGGTTAGGTTGAAGTGAAGGTAGACTGGAAAAAGAAGGACCCAAAGCCTCCCGGAGCAACAAGAGCTAGAGAGAGACCTGTTGTACGGTGCTGGGGGCACTGGGGGCAGTAGTAGTAGTGGTGGTGGTGGTGGTGGTGGGGATGACTACAGGGCGCGGAAGGAGCTGCGGTTTAGGCTTCTTCAGTGAACTTTTGCTGGGTACTTTAGGGCCAGACCCTCTAGAGGTAGGCAGAGAGGATGACCTCTTCAGCCCCACTCCTTCTGAGCCTCTCCCATTCCCTCCTTTTGTCTCCTCTCTGCTGTTTGGCTCCTCAGGAGAGCGTGGTCCCATCTCACTGATAGTGGTCTCTAGCTGCTTGATGGTTTGCTCTAAGCTGTCCAGTGTCTTGTAGGTGTTCTTCCGGATCTCATCCGTCCTGAGGAGGGACTCAGAGCTCTGTCTCTTCAGCTGGGACGAGCCTGTTGACTTGGATGCGTCTGCAAAGGATTTTGAACGTGAAATCTCAAATCTCTTTGCTTCTTTGTGCTGTCTGATGGTGCCGTCAGATTCCTCTTCGTCTTCGTACACGACCACCTGTAAGGTCTTCTTGCCTGACTTGGTGCCTGTGCGGATAGCCTGAGTCAATGCAGCCAGCTGTTTCTTAGGAAACTTAAATTTAAACTTCTTCTTATCCTGCTTGCTGTCTCCATTTGACTCTAAATTTACTCCGCTGTCCGAGATCGAAGATGATGACGAAGATGATAAACTCACATGGTCAGCACTGCCCTGTGAAGACCCGACCTTTTTGCCATCAACCACGTCAGTCCCTTCGGCTTTCACTTGCAGTCCACTATTCCTCTCTGAGTCTGACTCCTCACTCTCCTCCTCAATGCGCTCTTCTGCTAGCATCCTCTCTAGCTCCTCCTCACACTCAAAGATGGTAGAAAGCCGTTTATATGCTGAGCGGATGTCCATGGGCTCATCAAAAATGATGATGACAGGCTTCTTGTTGAAGCCATTATCCTGCGGTGCAGCAGAATCCACTGCTGAGTTTCCCTTGGTCACAGCACTGCCTACAGTAACAGTTTGTACACTTCCCTTTTTAGCATTTACCAATTCCTGGTATTCGCCACAAGATAGGGCCTGAACCTTGGTGTTAGTGATCATAAAGGCTATGTTGTCAGGAGGTGGAGGTGCCTCCTCTCCGGGCAAGTCAGGGCTAAGACTCGCCTCTTCATTACCCTCCTCACAGTTAGCTTTAGGTGGCTCACTGTTATCACTAAGAACCTTTGTTGCTGGTGCAACAGAAACAGTAGATCCCTCTTTTTCGCTACTCACTGTTGAGGCTGCCAAAGGCTCAGGTATTATATTTTTACTCGAAACATGCTCCTGGATAACTGTGCATTTCTTTTCACTGTTAATTTTGTTACGGATTTTTCCTTTCTCCATTTCTGCGCTGGTCTTCAAGGATTCAGAGCGTTTAACCTGCTTCTTTGGCAGTTTGAATCCGTTGAGTCCCACAGGCTTAGGTGATATAGGTGGAGGTGTTACAGGTGGGGGTGACTTGGGTGGCTGTTGCTGCTGTTGCTGGCCTGGAGAATTGTCATTAACATTGACATTTGACACCTGTGATGGAGGCTGTGTGGACTCTCGATGTTCGGGGGTTTCTTCTGTTCCTGGTGGGGGTGGAGGTTCTTTGGGAATCTGTCCAGTCACATAGTATATGACCTGTAAATAAAAAACAATTACATAGTCTTCGTATAACAACTCAAAACATACATAACTATACATGCATGTATTGTATTTGCATGAATCAAACGTCATACATACCCCTTGGCTCTGTCGGACAGTAGTGTTTCCGTTTTCATCGGTGTCTGGTTCTTTATCCTCTCGACTGGGCTCTGAGCTCTGGTAGGACAGTGTGTGAGGGAATAATATTACTGTGCAACTGGCGTGTCAGGTTGCTATGGATTAAGTATGATTATACATACAGGACCGCAGTAGCATATGCAGTGTCAACACCGCATTAAGCAGTTCATTTTACAAGGTAATAGCATCCTTTAGCAAACAGTATGTGCTTTGACTGACTTTAGTTTTATATTATGTGACAACGCCTGATTGTTACTGAACAATTTCAAATAAAATGCACGATAGAAAAATGATACTACTTTTTCAAAGCTAGGACAATAAGCTATAATTATATGCAGAGCTGCACAGATAACTGAATTGCAACCGCTATGTCAGCCTGTGCAATTACATAATCGCAAAAGGCTGCAATTTAAAGGTCTGCTGTGTGTACGGTGATATTTTGGATTCAGTAACACTGATCAGAGAGAGGCAAAATGAATGTAGCCACATTTATTTTTAGCGTTTTGAAGGTTTTGTATTATTTATACTAGTTAAGGTTTGTATGTTTGAGGTGAAAACAAAAAAATAATCTGCATTCTCCATGATGACTAAGCAAAGAGACTCAAATCGCAAATGCAAATCGCAGTATTGTCCGCAATAACTACGAACACAGTACGAGTTTTTCACCAAATCTGAATTCACGATATTCACGCCTCAATTCTGTTTAGCATTTGTTTTTGTACAGCAAATATTGAAAAGACTCGGGGTGAAATATTAAGACACTGTCTCTACGTCTGCCAAAAAAAAACAACATCACGTTCAAGCACGATTCACACCTCTTTTATTCTGGGTGATACTGTGGAAGATTTTATCTTTGACTGGTTAGAGCAACTAGTGCCTTACCATCAAATTATACCTCTAACAAAGCTCATACTTATATTTAAATCACACAAACTAAGCATTAATAGTTTAGCTGCGAATGAGTCACATTTGTTGCGAAACCGTATTAAAATGTAGCTTTTGTTCTCAAGAAACTGCGTGAGGTTGTTTGATTGGGGAAACCGTGTGAAACATTAAGTGCCGAATACATAGGTGTAAAGCCGGAAAAGCAAACTAAGGTAAAGTTGTGCAAAGATGCAGAGAAACAGAAAAGTAATTTGTCAGAAAAAGTACAAGTGAGGGAGAGGAGCATGCAAAGTGGCCAGACTGACCTCTAGTGAACCAAGTCTGCAAAAACAAGTTGTGTCTATACAGTTTGAACTATGGTATGTTGTTTCGTTCAGTTGTCAATCATTTAAGAAGCATTTGTTTTGTTGATTTTGACACGACATGTCATTAAAGAAAGACAGAAGACGATTTAATTGCCTGTAGAATACAGTGCTAAGGTCTTTATTTATTCTGAGAAAAAGACAAGGGATAATTAAATCAGTGGCAAAACACATCACCAACTGGTCCAGACACACAAAAGATACAGCATCTTTTTGGAGGCTTTATTTTATGCAGACTTAATCCCGAAAAGATGTTTAAGCTGTAATATCCAGCAGAATCAAACAAGGGAAGGAAAATGAGGCAGCCAGGAAAGGAACTTGTTGGAGGCAGCTGTTATAGTTTTCTCTCGAGCAAAAGCAAGGGCGCAAAAGTTGTAGAGGTGTTAAGCCATCGATTGTGTCAGACAGTTGGAAGAGGCAGGCAGTTAGCTGGACAGCTGTACGGCGACACATATTTTACCTTTTTCTCTTTGAGAGGCACTAAGGCCCCTGGTCTCAGTTCTCTGATTTGTGGCTCAATTCGAGTGGTGGGCTCTACCAAATTTTTCACCCCTACATCCTTAACTGTGCACTTCTGGAAAACCTGAGGAGGGGAGAAAAGTGAAGGGGAATGGGGACAAGGATTTTGAGGAGGGAAGGAGTTTGAGTATCTTCACCACTGCCACAGCCGTAACACCCCATATGAGAGGAAACAAGATTTCAAAATCCACGAGTTGGACAGCTGTCAGTGCCCGTCCATTGCCACTTCTGAGTAAGTCAACAACCACGGGAAGAAAAGGCAGCAACCCACTCCCATAATGCAAAATACAGCAAAAGTAAACCCTGCCCCCATGAATATGTGAAAGTGTTTGCGAGTACATGCATCTAACCTGGAGCTCTGCCATGATCTTGTCGCCTTCGTCCTCTTCTTCTCTGGTAACAGAAGCAGTCACGGGCGGGGGCGTGGTCGGCTTCGGCTTGGTGTCTGGTGGAACCTTGGTGGACTTGGGTTGAGGAGCAGGAGGTGGGGCCTCCTCTTCAACCTCCTGTTGTGTGAATAAGAGGAAAATCGTTTTTTTGCTATTAATTTTAAAAGCCCTTGGCACCTGCTACTGCATTTCTAGGACACAAAAATGTGCTGTGCTTTTGTACTACAGAATTATCCTCACAAAGAAATGACTCAAGTCACAAAATGAGTTTGTTTTGGTCCTCTTGTTTTCTAATCTAAACCATTAGCATAAACCAGTCTAAAATGGCACAGAAAATTGTTATAACACAAGATTTATCGCATCATGAGATAGTGCATGTTATTTAAATGACCAAAGTACCCTTATTATCCCAAATGGACAATTAAAATAAGCAACCACTGCACTTATAATCATTTATTAATTTGGGCATCTCAACAATGTGTGAATGAGAGAACATCAACTCAGAATATTTAAATATAAATCACATGAAAATAAATGCAGTTTGATCTAGGGGTACATTTGTCCCAGTGACAGTTACAGGTACGAATGACCCATGTTTCTGATGTGGATTTATCTTGACTATCGTTAACAATAGGGAGTGCAACACAACACAATTTTAGGAAAAGCCAAAAATCAAGGGACAAAGGAAAAAAAAACAGCTGTGGGTATTTTTTTTACCCCGTTGGCAGTTCTAGTGTTGAAATATTGTAATCCAAACACCTTCCAGTTAATGACACGTCGTAGTTTGATGTTGCAATTTAATAAAAGCTGGTTTTCAGTTTAAAACACAGCCAGGAACAGATACAGGCTAACTATACCAGTTTACAAGCTCTAACTGTGATCTGACTATGTTCAGCAAAAGAATCTCCAACCAGACTGACCTGAGCCGATGCAGACTCCTTCCTGCTGGTGTAGACCACCTCACCAGAGCGTGTGGTGGTCATGCCTGAGCCGGAGCTGGGATAGGTTTTTCTAGGAGGAGGGGGTGGTGGAGATTTGTTGGCCCTTTCAGATCCCGTCTTGGTCAAACTGTCTGTTGGAGCTGGCTTGGTGTTGGAGGGCCGCTCAGCGCTGATCTTGGAGGATCTTTCTAGAATTGGTTTGGCCGGTTTCTCCACCACAGGCTTAGGGAGCTTCTCAGGTCCTTTCTTGGCTGGTTTGTCTGTGACAGGCTCAGCCTTGGACTCGTCTGCAAATAAATCGGTTACACAGGAATGCATACTTTAAAGTGTGTGCATATAGAAAAATATGTTTGGGTCTTGAAGTTACAGTTGTGTTAGATTTGTACCTGATGGAGACTCCGCAGGGCTGGTAATGTCTGCTTGTTCTTCAGTGGCAGCAGAGGGGACTGCTGGGTTCTCTTCCACTTCTAGACTAGGAATTCCCTTCATCATGTTGGCTTGGGCCTCCTGGAGGATCTTCTCAAACTCTTTTCCGTCATAATGACCCATGTTCTGTCTCTTCTCTTCCCATTCCTTCTCTGCTGCCTACAGGATGAAAAGACAAAAAGGGGGAAATACAAACATATGTTCAGGTTCTGTTTACAACAACAGTGTTTGTCAAAGTTTCAAATTTATAAGATGCTTTTGAGAGACATTGGATATTGCAGGTTTATTGCATGGCTATATATAACTTAAAATATAAAATTGCCCTGAATAGGTGACTAAGCATACCTCTATAGACATAGCTCTGTTTTTGCTCTTTTCCTGACTGTTCTGGAGCTCCTCTATGACCAGATCCTGGTTGGCAGTGCCGTTGCCATTATTTGCAGGATTCCCATGCGTCTTCTTTTGACGCACAGGACTTGGTGGATCCACCGCCCCCCCCTTGGGAGATTCCCTGCCTTGACTCTTGCTCAGATTGGGACTGGGGGCATGAGTCGGGCTGGGGGTGAGCGGTGGGCTGGGCTGAGCGGTGAGGGCTGCAGACTGCTGTGACTGCTGCATGTGCACCGGGGAGCTCTGGACATGATGGATGACCACTGGGGAAGAAGGCATCACCTCCGATCTGATAGTGGAGCTCTGGGGCTCCAGTGGAGCAGATGGGGAGCCAGGTGGGACTGATACTGGGGGAGCTTCAGCAGGGGGCTCTGCTGCTGAAAGGCTGTTGTCCACGGGGACATTAGCAGGGGGGTCAGGCCCTTTCTGAGTGCTTTCAGTAGCACATCTGTAGAGACAAGAAACACACAGAGGTGCAATGTAAATACTTTTCCTTTATACTTAAGTACTGTGTTTAAATACAAATTTGAGGTACGTGTACTTTACTTGAGTATTTCCATTTTATGCTGCTTTATACTTCTACTCCACTACATCTCAGAGGTCAATATAATAAATATGGCCTCTTTTATTTTTGAGGACAAATTTAAATATTGGATGAATACGATCTTACAAAACCAACTCGTTCTGACAAAGATTCTGAAGATTTTTTTTCAAAATAAACTCAAGACCAAATATGTGGCTTTTTAAGCTTATATTTGCTAATATTATAATTCATAAACTAGGCTATACTTCATAATTAGGACCTCACCTGAAACCCTGAGTATCCACCTATTTATAGACTGAAATTCATCTCACATTTATGGATCTATCCATCCATAAATGTTTACTCCTGCTGACAACCTGACTGTTACTGACTTTTTCTTTGAGCAGCAGTAGTTTTACTTCTTCCACCGCTGGGAACACATTTTATGATACAGGGCGTTCAAATGTTCTGTTTGTGCTAAAACTTGCAAACTCAGTACATTCATATTACGCTGGGTCACTGTTACATAAACTGCTGAACTTTTTTATAAAAGAAAAAAAAAAAAAAAACATTGATAGAGTCAAATTTTCACCAAAATTACTACTTACAGGCTTTTAGAAAAAAAGAGTGAAACTACACCAGGCCCTGTAATACAGTTGATTAATTCTGACATGGGAGGTTAAAACACAACCGGCAGCTATGATGCAATGTCATTTGGTTTGGCAACTGGGCTTGTTTTAAGTTAAAGACAAGACAGTCATTGAGGGGAGACTGAAAGAAAAGTCAAGAGTGAGTTTGGTATCTGTGACATATTAAAATGGAAATGAGGCGCTGCAGTGTCCACCAAATTAATTCACTTATCGGTTCAGTGAAGGCAATGGAAGTAAATCAAGTTGGACGTCACACTCCTCTGTCCACACAGAATGACCTCTTTGATGGGATGAAAGCCAGCTTGCCAGTGTAATCAAATCGTACAATCTCCCACATCATAGACTCTGTGAGTAGCTCTGCAGAGCGCTTTTTGTTTTCATCTTCAATTCCCTCTCTTACTCTCAGCTCCCAAACTCCTGCACCTCCTCTACAGATCCCTACTTTCCTTTGACCCCCCCCCCCCCTCTACCTTCTCAGACTGCTGAGTGAGTCAGTCAGGCTCTTGACCCTTTTCAGCATGCTGTCCAGTTTATGAGGCTCCTCCTTCAAGAACTTGACAGCTTCCACTTCCACCCTGAGCACAGCCCGCATCCTGGTTTGCAGGGCTGGGAACTCTCCTGAGGAAACACACACAGAGACATTCCGTAAAAACCTATTGTGTTCAAATAGTTTTAACCAATCTTTTAATTTAAGAGGCTAGTACAAACCTACTTAAGTCAAGCCCATTCAAAACAACCGCTTACAAGAACCTGCTCGCCAATTTCTGCGTCTTACCTTTGAGCCCAGCCAGAGATTCTCCCACCTTCCTCAGAGTCACCGCTCCCTCTTCGACATCTTTCAGGGTCACTACTCTGTGTGTCGCAGCCGAGTCCTTCTGCAGAGAACCAACATACTGCTCCAGCTCACTGCAGAGGCAAAGAAAAAAAAACAAGATGGAAAGGGATACGTGTTTGTGAAAAAAGCCAAACATCAGTTTTCTCTCAGCAGTTGGTGAAGACAGTACATATGTTCAATGACCTGATAGAAAAGTACATATATTGTGAGACTCATGAAAAAGAAATAAACATTAATAATATAAGTTTGTATATATGTAATTATATATGTAATTATATGTAATTCTGGTAACTAAACATACTTTTTTTTATTCTTATGTACTTGGCAGAGGTTTGCGCTGCTGTTAATATTTTATTTACCCATTACAAACACCAGGGGGCAGGAAACTATCATTTATTTTAAAAACCATACAGATATAATGCCTGGGTAAAGGTAAGAGCAGACTTTGGTACATGATTCTTTACAAAATTGAGTAAATAGCTCCCACTATGCAGTGCGCTTTCATGTCTAAATCATATTGGTCAGACTAGACTGAATTGGATCTGATCCCAAAACCACAAATGTTTACATACTGCAGGATCGTTTTATTTGTGAGTGAACACTTCCTCACATACATAAAACGTATGAAGCTGCTTCACAGGCGTCCCAGTGTTTGAGCAACTGGCTGCTCCGAGGGGAAATGTGGCGAACGATAACATTGTGTGCAGTGTTGGATTGCCTGAGACGGACTAAAACGGTGCTTCATTGTGGCCAGGTACCCTTGAGAAACACTCTTTTATAGCACCCTCCCCCCCCACCCCCAAAAAAAAGGGAGTAGGAAAGGCAATAAGGAGACAGAGTGTTAAATGCCTCGTTACGCCAAGGCCTGTTGGTAACGGGGATGATGATGGGAAAGTCCAGCTGAGAACGAAGAAAACATATTTTCCTTTTTTTTTTAATAAAGCCTTTCAAAGACAAAAGCAAGCACAATGAATCTCATACACAACTCTCACAGAGTATGTAATTTCTGCTGCTAGGGGTTGCTCCATGGTGACAATAATAAAAAAAACATAGCAGTAGAAGTAAGGTGGGCTCATCGGAGTTGTTTTCACTACCAGCGCCATCACTACCATCTATTGTGACTCTGGCAGAAATCATGTTTACAGATGAGGTAAAGTATTACAAGTTTTATTCACGTTACATTTAGTGCCACAAATTCACATTATGTCATTTAACTGTAATGAAACAGCCACAAGTAACAACAGTAATGACATGATGCCATATGAAATGGAGCGTTGCATTGAATAGAATGAATAACTTCTCTGAATTTGAACTTTGTTGTAAAGACTTGATATAATGTGAGTACACAAGTCAACAAAATATTAACAGAGACCTAGTTGTTTTTAGATATTCATGGCAGAACTGTTACATATTATAGCTTTAAGCTTACAATGCAGATAGCCTAACTTCATCCTTGAAATAACAGTGATGAGAGCGTTCGCTAAAAGGAAAAGCTCTCATCATGCTTTTCATGTCCTCTAAAGCCAACAGTGGAAATTACTCAACAGAAACTTCAAACATGAGACCTAAAGACCCTCTCTTAAGATGAGAATAGTCTGTTGCTATGACACACTGCAGTTGAACGGTGACTTGTAAGTACATTTGGCACACCACCTTGATAAATGCTCTGCACCTTTGCTCTGTGGAGGAACTGATGTTTTAATAAATAATGTTCACTGACAGTGACAAACCATCTGATTTAAAACCTGTGAGAATAATTGTCCTTTTCTTGGCAGAGTTATTATAGTGCTGAAATTTTCATTAGCTTTTGAGTGCATAATCAATTTTATTTTTATTTTGATGAGTTGACTAGTTTTAGTTTTTATTTAGTTTTCATGTTAGATTTTTTTTTTTTTTTTCAGGTATTACGAGGACAGCTGAAAAAGTCAGGATAAAAGAATACATGACAGCAAATATGATGAACAAAACTAATGTTTATTCAAGGTCCTATATTGTTTAAAGGCATTTTATTCTCATCAACTCCAAGGAAAAATTATGCTGATTTTACCTGCTATCCTGCCATGTTTTTACTTGTATTTCAGCTAATGAAATCATTTTTCCCTTTTAGATGTAGTATGACTGGCAAACTTCCATGTAGTCTGATGTAAAAACTGGACAGTTGGGAGCTTTTTTACCACTCTGTACCCTTGTAGGTCATGACATGAGCAGTGGTTTTCACGCCACTTTTTCCCCCACTGGTCTTAAAGCTAAGCAACCGTAATTATCAAGCCTTATTTAAAGTGCCAGCAGCGGTGATTTGCTGACTCACAACTGGCTGAATACCAGCCTTAACTGAGAGCTTAATCCACTGACTTCCGCCTTGTTCATTTCCCAGTCTCCATGAGCTGCTATCATTGTGTTTATTGGAGCATATGTTCACCACTGTTTAGCAAGACAGCGCTGTTTGACCTTGCCTGTAAACACCCAAATAAAAGGGATTCAATTACTGCTCCCTGTTGGCAAGACGAAGCAAGTGAATTAAAATAAGAGCAGGGTAGTGAATAATTACTCCACAGTTGGGTCCATTGTTCTAGGCTGCTGTCTCTCAGAGGCAGGCACTGCTTGCCGGTATAAACCTGTGGGCTGTAATTTGGAGGGCGTTGGCTTGTCAAAGAGTTTGGAAGTGAATAGCTCAGGTAAGCTGATAAAAATGAAGCCTTTTGGGGATTTCCTATAAATGGAAGCACCTTGACAGGAGCTTTACAGGTGTAGGCTGAATAGACTTTAATATTTACACTAAGGATCTCATGAAATAACCCAGGTAAAATCACTAAAAAATATGCTGTAGCAGCATGTGGCGGTGAACAGTAAGTGGACTCACCTGAGTTGCGTGAGTACACGCTCCTCTAGACCCAAATACTTGTGCCTGTCCTCTTCTACCAAAGCCCTCTGCCTCTGGACAGGGTCCTCCAGACGCCGCATGGCCTCTCCGAGTTTAACACTGATTTCCTGTTCTGCCCGCTTCAGCTGCACTCGTAATGCTTCTTGGTTCTGGAGCTAAAGGAATACACAGAGTCGAATGAGATATGAGAGGACCTGTACAAGTACAGCATGCTTAGAAGAAGTGGTATATCCGATTGACATTTACATCACGCCACCCTGTAAATTAATTGAAAGTATAACGAGGTCTTGCCTGCAGCTGTCTCATCTGATGGAGTTGCATCCTGAGGTCAGACACATTTTTCCTGAACTGCAGGAGGTTGACTTTAAGAGGAGCTGAGACCTTGTCTGGAGGGGCTGAAGTATTCTTGGGAGCCAAAACTGGAGAACCACCTGTGGGCAAAAAGAGAAAAGAAAAGTTCATGCTTGGTTTTTGAAAACAATTACTCAAATAATAAGAGAGACAGCATCTGATATATCGAATATGAAAGTGTTCTTTACAGTACAGTTAAGTAAAATGTTCTTTTTTTTTTCTATAATTGCACCTGTAAGTACAAATACAATCCACACCTTGGAGCAAGTTGACAGAGTTACTCTTTTTGAACCTCTGCCGTTATCTTGTCTGACTTTTGTCTACAAATTAGAGGTTAGATTGTACATGTCTGCACACACATTCTCTGGCAACACACCAGTCTGACTTGATGTTCCTAATGTTTCATAATGACTGTCTGATCGCTGTGTGGCATCTTTTCCCCTGCACAGTGAGAACAGATATGTCACATATTGGCTGCACCTCTGAAATGTCTGTTTACAGATTTCAGTCACCGCTGGAGATGGAGAAGAGGCTGAAACCATGGAAACTGACAGAGTTAATATTTGCAGTTAGGGTGAGTGTCCCTAAAAGGTCGACAACAATAATAATTTAATTCAGTCCACTTTCAGAAACTCCATCCTGAATTTGGACTTTAAAGACCTTCTATATTCCCAGGGTGCATCAAAATGCGTGTAAATCTGTGTCGACTCAATATCAGACCACGAGTAGAGTCAATTCATTTCCCTATGTGGTCGACGGAGAGCACCAGAGTTAAAGCACTGGTCGGCTCGAGTGAAAACGAGTGCTTTTGTTTATCAAGACTTTTGAGGTATATCTTACGCGTATACCTTCACCTCAGTACAGTAAAACCGACAGTAAAAAATAAATGACAGAAATATTTGTTTTGTAATTTGGAGGAAGCAAACATACAGCCTCAGAAACACTGATGCCAATCCAGTGCTAACCATGCGGTCCATTAAATAAAGTGTTGTCCCAGCCCATGTACCACACAATAGGTCAGGGAATGTTTAAAGTGCACTCTAAAGCTCCCTCGACACACAGACTCACACTTTGCTGCGGTAGAGAGTGAAGTAACTTTTTGTCTTTATAATCCCCAGCAATACTCACTCCTGTCTAACTCTACACAGCACCTGACAGCTGCCTAGACCTGAAGTACAGGTTACAATGTACACTGCTGCTTGTGTTTTGGGCATTGGGGAAACAAAGTCCATCAGCAGAGGTGAAGGCAGTCCTGTGACAATGAAGAAGCATTTGAGGCATTGCAAAAATAAATGCCAGCGATTTCTCATATTTGACATAGAGGCAGTGAAGGAGTCTGGTGAGATTAAAGAACAACCTGTAAGTTTTCTAGTGTTTTGAAGATACACTCATGCACAACGTGGCAAGTCAAAACCCCCTGAAAGGAACATATGATAAGCTCTCGAGCCACATAAACAGTGATGTGTTTTCTCTGTGCCACCAGGGGAGTTGCAGATCATTTTATCAAACCAAAATCTGCCCACAGACGTCTGCAGAGCTGAGATTGAATCGCTGAATCATCTTGGCAGGCTCGAGAAGTCATAGCATCTTGTTTTAAGTAGTGCTGTGAGGGGCTTGTGTTAGCTCTGCTGGCTCTCGTCTCTTAACTCCTATTAAACTGGATGTACTAGGGAAAGGATTGGAAGGAAATATGAACCGACGACAAGCAAAGAATCCTGACTTTGTTTTCCTTCCTTCCAGCAGTGTTCATTGCAGACTGTTGACTGACATTGATGTAGGGGCTTGTCTGCACAAGACATTATGGCGCTAAAACTGTTATTTAGAAGAAAAAAAAAAAGCCTTCCAATAGAACAGAACAACAGTAATACTAACCTGAGCTGTGAGCGCTGTGGGCTGGAGATGATGTCTTTGGTGGTCTCTCGCTGTAGCCAGAGAGAAATTCATCAGAAAAGGTATTTGATAACAGAAGCAAATGTATTTTTGAGCACGTTGGAACTACAAGTTAGTATTAGTAGGGGTAGTAAAACAAAGTATGATGGGAAAGACTGACAAACCAGAGGGTAAAATGATGTTAATGATGTTAACAAGCTCCATCAGTGTTCAACATGGCACAAAAACGTACAAATTCACTGCATTTAAACGACTTCCAGAGTAACAGTCAAGCAAACATTAACACAGAGAAATGCAAAGAGTTGAACTGCAGCCAGATACATAGTGGCCATTTATCTAGAGAGCAAATTACTTGAATATCAGACTCACAGTCAAATCTATTTCCTCTTCACCAGATGCTATTTAAGTTAAATGTGTTTGATATGGCCATTATAGGAGGGATCCTGTATCTTTTCCGCTTTGGCTAGATAGCCAAGCTTTTTTATTTGAACCCTATTCTTCTGGTGCCTCGCTCTGTCCTATACTGTGATTGCTTACCTTAGAGGCTCCTTGGTGCCACTAGTGTTTGGCCCCTTTAAAAGTGCATGCTGAACAAGACCAGTCAAGCTGGCAATCTGTTGCTCCATAGCCTTCATTCGCTCTCTGTTGAAACATCAGAAGATTCTACTTTCATCACTGAGGCCTAGTGCATATTGCAGCTGCCAGTTGAGCAAATATTAGCTCAAAATAAAAAAAAGGGGTGGGCTGTAACAGGATAATCGATGTTTTTTAATAACCTGTTCATAAATCTGGATGGATTACACAGTGGGATTTTTCTTCTTTTTTTTTTTTTTACTATTGATTTGCAATTACGTCCTGAGTAAATATTGACTCTTGTCAAATAAATGGTTTCTGAATTACAACAGTGCAACACTTGAGTCAGTCTTTTCAGAAAAAGAAATATACCTAGCAGGAGGAGAGTCCAAAATGGAATAAACAAGATGGACGACTTAAGACATAAAAGAACCCACAGGTCAGCTCTGTGGATGCTTAAGTCTTTGTCTTAAAAATAAAACAAGACTGTCTCACAAGTGGAAGCTGCTCAAAAGAGAGTGAAAGGGCAATTTGAAGATTACACTGCCTTAAGATAGCTTAACACCTGAAGGATCGATAGGGAACCATACATTGAGATTGGCTGGTAAGCCTGGAGGCCGGAGAAGAGAACAACTTTTGTTTTCAGATGTTATCTTGATATAGTGCCAGCTGAGGACATAGTGGGGGCGGTGGTTTTAACTGTGCAATAAAGGTCAATCACAGTGCATGGCTTAGTGTCATTCAGTACATTAACATGAATATATTTGACTAGAGGGCAGTCAGTGTTGTAACTAAGTTTATTTTGGAGGTTAAGTACAGTACTTTCCCATTCAAATTCCTCACTCTTTTCCCAGATTCCCAGGGCATTTCTAAGGGGGGGGGGGTTTGGGCTGCCCAGGTGGTCCAGTTTGATCTGATACACTGATTGGGCCATTTTAAATACTTTTCCAACCTGGTCAGTATTTTCTTTGGTTTTCCTAGGTACACACATAGCTCTTTAAACCTCAGTCGGCTCCAGTGAAACCATGTTCGCCTGGCTAACTGGCAAATATCCCTGTTGCCCTCCTTGATGTTTATGTGCTCAGAATAGACAATCTAGCCTGGGAACCAAATTGTCTGCTGGATTATCCAATCTGAATAGACTGCAGCTGGGTTGTTTTTTGAATAACGGTCACAGACCTGACAGAAAAATATATTGTGGGTTAATGGGGTCTCCAGACACTATCCTGTTTCAGCAGTGGAAATTTTGTCTTGGTCTACACACTCAATAACAATTAACAGTATAATAATCCACTGTTTGAATAGAGACTGTGAAAACAGTGGTCAGATAAGCAGAGTTGGTTGAATATACAATCCAAACTGATGCATGTGCATTAGTCTATGCATACTGTGCAGAACATGATGCTCAAGACAGTGAGAGGGCAGATTATATTATTGACTTCAATCATGGATGATGAAATAGAGTCCAAGTCAGGAATTGTAAATTAGAAGTTGATGGTTAGAGTGAAACTGGGATGCAGAGTTAGTCCATGCTCCCATGCAATATCCTTATCCTAATTCAATGAATCCCCCTCTTGTATTTGATATAATATTCTTCCTTAAGACTTACCGTGTCTGGTGGTCATTGGCACCTGGGACGGGACCCTGAAGATGACCCTGTAGGTCTGAAACTACTGGTGATCCCATGTTGCTCCGGGGCTTGGTTCCTGTTACGTCCTCCTTCCTAAAAGACTGGCGGACGGGTGAGCTCCTCTCTATGGGAACACCATGAGGTGGCACACCATGAGGTGGCACACCATGAGGAGGCCCACCGTGGATGTCAATCATGCGTACCTCAGCCATCCGGTGAGGGGATGGGGGAGGAGTCTTGGAACCCAAAGTAGGCAGCTGACTGTTTCTGGACTTCTGCCTGTACAGAGAAGGGTGATCCATGGAGTCTGTCGGGCTGGGCCCACTATAAGAGCTTGTGGAGCGGATGGAGGCACGGTGAAACCCCCCAATGCCATGTTCTGGACCATCAAGCCCAGCGTTGGGGTGTGGTCCATGGGCAGTGGCCAAGCTCATCCTTCCTTCTTGGAGCATGTACGGATCTGCGTACAACCCCTCATTTCCCCTCGATAGACTGTGGCTCTTACCACCCATGTCCTCATCTGGCTTAACATCCCGTCTCTCCAGAATGGCGCTGGGACATGGCGAGATGGACCGCACCGGAGTGTTGGCATTAGACAGTCTGTCCCTCGGGATAGTGGCGCTGCCAGGTATGGAGCCCTGCCGTGGGCCAAATGGGATTCTGGAGGGGGATGGGGGCATGGAGTGGGGGGTTGGGGGTAGCGCTCCCTGCATGGGATGATGTGGTGGTGGACCCATGGGGGGCTGTCTCAAAGGATGTGGGCCATCACGACCAGCATGCACCATGTCACTGTGCATCTACACAATCACAAAAGCATAAAGAAATACCATTATACACTTAAGGAGATAAAACTAGATATAATCAGTCCGTTAACTTATGCACAGCTCTGTCTGTTTGACAGGTTCTGTTTATTTTGTATCTATCTTGTATTTTGTTCAGTGAAGCTGCCCTTGAAACAAAAACATCCATTTAACTCAGTTTACTGTTGCTTTTCAAAGGAAATACACTGTCAGCAATTTTTCCAGAGGCAGAAAATACCTACTTGCAGAGCTGTGATACTCAAATCAACATCCTTTCACTGAAAGTCCTGCAAATTGTACCTCTACAGGCTCCTGAAAAAAAATACTGCAATATATGTGCGTAAGATTTTTTCTGTCAAAACGATTGTGTTTTTTTTTTTTTATAACGCTGAGGTGATTTGCTTGCAATTTCAAAACCCGTTCTGAGAGCTCACATTGACTCTGGGTTAACACTGTGTCTTGGTATTTGGTTAATCTGCAACAAGATTTGTCTGACATAGTCTGTTTAAATAGTTGGCTAATCTGGTCTGTTGTTCTTTAGCCTCATCATCCATAAAGGAGTGTCAAAGGCAAATGCACAACAAACCTGCCCTCATTTCACTAAAGTGGCTTTCTGGGTTAGGGGAAATATATGTGCAGTCAGGCTGTAGGTGGTAAAAATACTAACAATGAAGTGAAACTTTTACAGGTACACATAAAGTGGCAAACAACCAGCTGTGTTTAGTATGACACGTTTTACAAAGGTTAACATATATATTGTCACATTTCTTAAATGATAACCTTTGTGTACTAAAGTCTACTCTCACTTTCTGAACACATATACATTCACAACAATTTGAACGAGTAAGGTTGCTTTAAAAACAGGAAAACCTCACTATCCTTTCATTTAAGACAACGTTTTTCCTGTAACTACTAGCCTGGTGTAAAAGTGGCTACTTTGGCTCGTTGTAGCTAATTCAAGCTAACGTTTAGATAGAAACTTTAGATAAATATTGTTTTGTCACGAACTAACATGACTAACAGTAGTCGTATCTGTCAAACTACTTGCTACTAATGTTATACTGTCAATTGCCGTAGTTCTATAATTCTATAGTTCCATAATACATAATATAGAGTCACTTGTAGCTTACGTTTATGGTGTATCATTGACATAAAGAGTCAGGAAACAATAGAATACCATCTTATAAGTTATTTTCAGTTAGTTATTATTGAGCTCGGGTTTATTTTCCATATAAGCAAACAAGCATCTACGCGAGCTAGAACAAATAACACAGAGTATGCAAACAGTAGCGTATACCAGATATAAATGCGTGTTTATACTTTGGATATGTGATGTGGTTGGTAACACTTTCACATGCATGGCCGAATCACCCATCATTCTTTCTTTCTAACTCTTTATTCCTGTCAAACAAACAAGCTATTGTTCTTTGAGGTATGACTCACAGGCTACACCTACATAAGAAGAGGAGTCAACCAAATACAAATCCTTTCTGATGCTAGGTGCACTTATTACATTATGCTTTTTCAGAGTTTTCTTTATTTTTTCACCCACTGGCAATAAATATTAATAGAGTAAGGAGCACAATAAAATGGGTGTGACACTATTGTGTGTGTATACATGTGTGTCTGAATGAGTTAGACAACAACTGCTCCAAGTGTGCAGTAACAAAAGGCTCAGGCTTGGCTGCGATAACAAAAGAAAGAAAAAAAGAAAGAAACTTTCTGGCACCGAAAGCGCACATCCCATAAATATGGCAGCAACAAGTCTGACCAAGCACACCGTTGTATAATAGGAAATTCGAGAAGCACAGAGCCACCGTGGCCCATCATCAAACCCTAATGACTTTCACTATCCAAGAGAGTGCCTACACGTTGCCCTCTTGCGCAGGAATTTCTCAGAAGCCCTAAATAAAGTCTGCGATTGCTTTGTCAACTCTAGCACAGCCTTATAAGAACACAGCTTGAGCCGAAACACTTCGCTTGTCAATCCCGAACAGATGTTTCACCTCTGGAAAATCAACAGTTCTTTAAATATCCCTAAAAATATGCTGATTTCATGAAGAAGGTTTGTATTTGTATGTACAATATGCGTAAGTCACCGCTTTGAGACAAAACAGGGGAGTGAAAGGCTTGAAAAATAAACGCAGGTAGCCATGCTGGACAAATGAGAGGCCGTGCTCAGAACATTTGGTTTGAGTTTGACTTTTTAAAAAACCACTCTCTCTATTTCCGCCAAGCTCATAAGCTTCAGATAATGAGGGCAGCATGTCTGGTAGGAGTCGTCTCAATTGCTTGCCATGCCAGAGACAGAGAGGGTTCCTGAAATGATTTGCAAACTGTTTACAAAATATCCTCCACAGCTATGTGTATATAACATCACTTCTGATAGCCACTATTGACTATTAAAAAAAACTCTGCTTAGCATGCAATTCCTTAAATATGTCCAGATTAACATTTCAAAATGCTGGCTGCTTTTTTTTTTTTTTTTACCAAATAAAACATAGCAGAAAGTTTCACAATGTGCATCTTTCCATCTTAAATCAATTACTGACAGGCATACTTCTTGTTTTTACAGCCACACACAGCTCTATTTGGGTTTCGCTGGCCAAAAAGCTTCAATCTGTATCAGGGTAACTGTGTCCCGTTTTAAATGCGATCTGAGGCCTGGTATTCCTGCAACATAAGAGGACACTCAATAGCCCAAACAGATGCGAGGAATACCCCCCACAAAAGTGTTTGAACAGGTGTACAGCTCATTAGGTTATAGTATTTGCTGTCTTGCTTTGATCGCCAAGGTTTCTATTTCATTATTAAAAGAGGTTGCCAAGAAAACAAAACACACACAGAGAAGAAAGACCGTTTTCCCCTTCTCTCTCTATTAGTTCAAAGACAAGCAAAGCAAACAAAGCAGCTGAGAAAAAAGTCACTACTTACTAGAGAAATCTTTCCCATAAGCTTACCATATAAACAGATAACATTGCAGTAAACGAATTACTGCAATGTTATCCTAGTGATGCGATTCGAAGAGGACAAGTAAGCAAAGGCAGCTATAAACAACGTCCTGCGTTGTGCATTGCACCAAGTTAACGTCCACGCCTATGTCCAGTCTTTGCACCCATGTAAATTGCTTGCATGGTTAAACAGTGACAGAACCATTAATGACAACAGTCTTCTTCAGCATATCTCTTCTTCGTGCCTGGATTTCACAATGTTTGCCTAAGGACATTTTAAATCCTCCTGCACAAATTATACTTTTGAAACCTGATGATTCAGCATGTCCCAGAGTTATTAAAAAAGGAAATTTAGGTAAAATTAGAACAAAAAAGACGAGATAAACTGTTCCTCACAGTTCTTGATCTAGATATTGTTACCAGTTTGCAACCTTTCTTGCTTTTAAACTGCTTGCACTATTAAATTCCCATTTCACTTTTTCAGCTGAATCTTTTTTGCCATCTTTTTTCCACGCTGTCTTTTGTTCACGTCCCCTTGAAGGACCCCATCAGAGAGCCAGCCAAAGCGAGGCAGCTCGTCTGTCAGCGGCAGTGAATGAAAAGGGTTCCTGCAACATCTCAAAGTCACCACGCCGTCTGAACCAAGACCTCTCAAACCACCATCATGTTTAGCTCATCACTCCTTTTGGCTTTATCAGTTTCACTTTGCACTGATGTGACACATACAGTATGTGGCAGCAGGATTATAGCTAAGGTTAATGTAATTTTTTGCTGTATCACAATAGTGCTATAATACTGTCTGGAAATCTGCAGCAGGCAGAGAGGAGCAGCGGGTTAGATAAAGGGTCAGGCGGATTAGAGAGGAGGATTTGAGGAGAAATTTTTGAGGAAAGTGCTTTTTGGGGCTTGGCTTTTGTTACATCAGCAGGAAACAAACAAGCCACAACCAGAACAAGAGAAAGAGATTACAGTTGATGCTGTGGGAAGAATGAACAAGGAAAAGAGTCCTGAGAATTGAGTTCAATTGTCCTTTAAGCAAGCTGCAGCAGAGCGTACAGGCGAGGCCCAATCTGAGGTCCCTGAGAGAACAATATAAGACCCCCCCTTTAGACAGATTAAACACAGGCAGGGGGACATTCCTTCCCTTGACTGCAAACAGGATGAGAAGAATTGGAGGCTGGATTTACTATCCTATCAACAGTATGTCTGGCCACCTCACTGCAGCTGCTGCTACTGTTAACAAGCCAATACTTCTCACTGTGTTAGTGATTTTACCAGATAAACACTTACCCTGGCATCGCCGTTGGTAGGTCTGGGCCCATGGTTGAAGGCTTGTGCTGGGTCTTTGTGGTAGACTTTCAGGCAGGAGTGGTCTGTGATGTTCCTGTAGGGGAAAGATGGGTTGGGTGGTAAGAAGGCAGCCCAGATATCGCCATCAGACCGCGGGCGATCCTGCCGCAATCTGGTTCTCTTTAGGAGCTCTGCCAAGGGCACATAGCCTGACAGAGGCTCTGACAATCCTCTGTTATGTGACATTTCCTCTTAATCTCAAACTAATACTGTGTTTAAACGAGGCTTGACTACATAAATCCTTTCACTTGTGCCTGTTCTTCTTACGATCGCTGTGGCATTACACCCTGGACACCTGTACCAGCCTCATGGAATCACAAGACAATGTTTTACAGCCCTGATAAAGAATTAGTCACAAAGTACACATAGCACTTGAACAGGAACTCTGCAGACACAGGGGCAAAGTTGCTCACACCTCCAGGAGTAATACTTTTTTTCTGAAAAAAAACAACTACAACAAATGGCTATATATACTGCGTTACCATATAGTGTATGTTATATTTTTATATTTTTGTTAAGACATGGTGGTGAATACTAAACCAGGAAGGTTCAAACGTACAAGTAATAAGAAAAAGAAAGGAGCTAGTCTGTATGTTTGTGTGCTTATAAATCATATTCACAACACAGTACACAGCACTTTGGAAACTAGACCCTGAATACATCTAAGTCATTCAAAAACCACACAAACAAAGTTAAAAACTTTTCGAACTTTTCACCAAAGGCATCTCCCATTGAGTTTCTTCCTGCTTAGTTTTAACACGGAGGGAAATGAAGTGACAAGCTTTCCCGGCCTGTGCAATGGGAGTTTACGCAGGAAGCGCAAAGGGAGGGGAAAAGAAAGGACCTTCAGCTGTGACACTACGAAGCTTTATGAGTCTTCCACATCCTTCCACAAATGGAGAGTGTGAGAACCCAGCGCAACACACACGGCTGAAGTCGAAGGTTTACATACAAATGCTTTCAAACTCGGTTTTTCACAATTCCAAATATTCAAATTTTTTGCTGCGAGCGGGAAAAACTGAATTTGTTCAGCGAGGGCGTATGCAAAGTTCCAGCTTAACTGTACTTTGTATCTGCATTTATTACACAGAATCGTGCATTTTTACCTAACGTCTGTGAGCTCGTAGTACATATTCCTCATGTCGTCTTTGACATAGACAGCGACGCTTGGTGACTCCAACATCTTCATCGTGAGCTGCTGTGGGAAGGCACTAACGAACAGAGCTCTGACTGTGTCGATGCTGGTGATCTCATTAGGCATGCGGATCTGTTTGGTCTCATCCCCGTATTGCAGGTACAGCACACCTACAGACAGAGAGCAGAGGAACACTGGGATTAATACAAACTCTATACTACCGACAACTTAACAGCAAAGGTTTTTACAATTCTGAACTGCAGAGAGGCTTTAACTCATGACGCACTGACTTGGGAACAGCCTGCTGTGATGTGCTAAATAAAGAGTCATCAACGCGAGCTTTTTGTGCACTTCTGTCAGCAGATCATTTAGCACAGGATTTTTTTTTTTTTTTTTTTTAAAAAGAAAACACTACAACAATAGAGCTTGTTAGACAAAAAAGTGTGCTTATTGCAGTTTGGCTGAACTGCAAACAACCTCCAACACATGATCCAAGCAAATAACACCTTTTCCTGTGCCAGTCCTGTTCTATTTAAGCAAAGCTGGCACTCTGCCCACATCACAATGGGCAATTGTGGCTGCTCAGAGCCTGGCACGGTGCAGATATCTGGTAGGAAAGGAAATAAAAAATAATTTCGTGAAAATATAGCATAATCCATTTACCATTTATACCGGCAGCCTACACAGGACACGTGTGCACTCGTGTTTGGGTGAATAGCCCTATCTCTCTCACGTCCTGTATAGGCACAATTTGTGGCTTCATGCGTACGTCATTCTTATGATTTTTCGTAATGAAGGCTTACTATGAATAGCGGCGCAGGGGAACATTAAAAGCTTCGAGCTGATAGACCATTTCTGAGGACTTCTGCATGTCGTATATAGAAGGAAACCTGACAAATTGCAAAAGTTATTTAGAGACTAATTTGGGCAGGAATAGGGGACGGAATCAGGGCTGTGTGTTTGGGGTGGAACAGTAAAAGTTGTGCATCAAACAGACCAAAGCCTGAACCTCTGAACTCTGGGTGTGGCTTCTGTACTGTGCTTTAGAAAAACAGATGTCTCTCCCACAACATTTATGGACACGCCCATACTGCACTTGTATAAACAATGAGAGGGAAAAGAAGAAAGAAAAAAAAAAATTTCTATATCTGATTCATTGCTCCAAACAGAGTGGTATTGATTTTTAATTTTACCTGTAGTAAAAAGACAATTTCAATGATAAGAACAAAGTAGTTAAATCAGTTTGTGTTGCTCTACAGATTATAATGTATGATATTTAAGAAGACCCGTCCTTAATGTTACATTTCATATACCGCAAAAAGACAAAAGATTTGTTTTGACAGATCCAGTCAGTCGTCACTGTATAATGTCACTTATGCGTCTGCTGAGTACACTGAAAATAGTTGGCTTTGAGGAAAAGAGGTACGGTTTTACTTGATGTAACCCCATAAAAGGACAGAGCTAGTAAAAGCTACCAGATGTTGGTGAAATATTATACAAGATCCTACATGCTCCACGAGACAGTGAGACACAGAGAGAGGGCAAATCCAGGAAATAAAATTGCTGAGTCGATCCATTGCTCTTTCTGGTCTGTCTAGGTAGTAATAACTTAACAAAGTGCCCATTTTGAGAAAAACTTCATCTTTCCCCTGAGAGCTGTTATGTTAACAGTCGGCCAGTTTTCATCCAGATGTTAACAACTACAGCCAATGAGCTTGATGACAAAGCACCATTGATCGAGCATGCATTATGAAGATTTGAATTCTTTTACCATCCGTTTCATTTTTGCTGCAGCAAAACTGAATAGCTCGGTTCTAACAAGGAGTCGTGTTACATTCCTGAGCGCCTGGCTTCACTCTGGATTGGAAGCAAATGGCCAGTGGGTTTCCTGACCAAATGGGCACAAAATAGCAGACTGTCTGAGGTTTGAGACATTTTTCTCTCTCTCCAGTGTAACAACAAACGTTTTAGGTACAGTATGCACATTCATGAAAGCTATTCTCTGTTTGATAAAAGCTTGATAAGACAAATAAGAAGTTGCTACATACCATATTACAAGCACTTTAAAATATAACACAGATGCAGTGCTCTGGAATGAATGTGATACTCACACGTGAGTTTAAGGCTTTCCTGTTTTCTTCTAAGTGTTATGATTCTCTGAAAAGATCCTGCTATAACTCCCACACCACAAGCAGAAGATACTAAGAAGCTCCAAATGTCCGTTGGGACCCAAAGAAGTGTGTGTTTTTCTGTGTATGTGTGTGTGTATGAGAGACTGTGGGAGGGACACTATAGTAGTTAAGTGGTGCCCCTTTTTCTCCTCCCCTTCATCACACTATAACCCCCCACTGTCCTAACGCTTTGTCCTGATGTTTTCAAAGAACGACTGAGAACGAGAGAAACAGACGATACGTGTTTGTGCATACAAGTGTGCTAAATCACATTTGTTATGAGTGTTTTTGTGCACGTTAGCGTTTCTGCCTCACAAGCGAAGCAGAAGCTGCTACTGGCACCGAAAAGTGTGGAAAACGACACCCTGTAGTTTCATTCATTTTCACTTTGGTCAAAAGGCATTCCACTCAGACGCTTTATTATCCAGCAGCAGATGCCGTGGTGAGTTGTAAGCTACATTTGAAGACTGTCCTGTTTAAAATTACAGGCTCTGCACTTTGTTCGGGGAGTTTTCAAACTCTTTCCACGACTCTCAACCCCAACGCAGAAACTTAATTCCACACAACTCACAGAGTTTCTGCATATGGATGCAAATGAAGGGCGACACGCGTTGATAAGACGACCCATTTCTAATCCTGTCAATAACATGATGGCATATTTTGGATGGATTCTATAATCTTTCACTACAGAGCAAATGAATTCTAATTAAAACTCTGCTGTGAGCTGAGGTGGAAAGAGGAGGGATGGAGGACAAGAGGAGATAGATGGAGCGAGAGGCAAAGACGTGGACTGTCAAGGTGAAACAGTGAGATCACAGCGAGGTTAGGAGATATTTCAAAGAGTTCTTAAGCTGTGTCAGGATTATGCTAAAAAAGATGCAAATTGTAGGTTAACAGACAGGATTAATGTCAATTCGCTTTCATCTCAGTCTATTCAGATTAGTCAAGTCAATTTAAGATTTAAGATAGAGCCTTTATTCTCAGTAAGTTATTAATAGACCAGATATACACAAAGACCTGCACTGTGTACCGGTCAGAACTTGCCAGTTTGGAGACTCTGAAGTAGAAACAGAATTCCAAGTGGCTGGTTAACACTTGTTTTGGTGAACAACAAGCAACACAATGTGATGATAAGAAAACATAAGGAAAAAAAAGCCTACAACGTACCTAGCGAGCGGTCCTTTGTCTGATTGGTTGATCGCACCACAGGCAGGCTGGCACGAACCCGGCTGCCGCGGGTGAAGGCTGTGGGCGCGTCGGCCTCAGACATGGCATCCAGTGACTCCAGGGAGGCCAGTGATAGGTGGTCAACCTGGTCCCCGACGCTGGGTTGGGGGCTGGGGCCGTGCTTTGGGCTTCTGCTCTGGAAGGGGGAGGCACATGAAAACATACAACACGATGAGGGCGAAACCATGGAAACAGAATAAACACAATGACACAGTACATGCTTTTCACAGTACGGTGTAAAACATTAAATCATGATGCATTTGGTAGAGTTGGAAAATCGCAGAATATACCACTGACATTGTCAAGTGCGTTATGAGTCACACACATTCTTTCAGGCTTGAATAAAAGAGCTTTGATGTTGACTTTGGAGTTTGACTCTCGCAAACCAACTGAATAAACCAAAACACCGCAATCATGCAAATGTGAAAAGAAACGTTAGTACAGTATTTCACTGAAACATGCTCACACAACCCATACAGTCCCACGACCCATAACTCTTAAAGCTACCAAGCACGAGAAATCTAATCATCTGAAAAAGAGTCTTCACTTTTGAATTTCATATGGACTTGCACAAAGACGAAAGCAAAGAAAAGTGAAGTCTCATAGTGCTCAAACCCTAAATGAAAAGATGAAAGATGAAAAGAATGAAAGAGATCAAACAGAAACTTACAATGAGGGTACCAAAGCAAAGAGAAAATTATTATGAAGCGCTGATTACGGATCAGGAACAACAGCATGTGATAAAAACTTGGAAGATCAGTTTCCTGCTCTGTAATCAGATCCGCATTACGTGGAATCCTTAAGCCACAGCCACAATAAGACAATGTGTGACAGGACTACAGAGCCCAGTGAACTCTTATGTGGCGCTGTAAGGTGATCTGTACCACAGGGACGAGGCGGGACAGACACCGAGAGGGTCGGTGAACACTGGGCCCTTTATGAAATGCTCTTCTTTTATGGAAGAAGTGTGGCGCTCTAGAGCTAAAGCAGCTCGATACGCAAGGCCAGGTCCACTAGGTTATCTTGAAAACACCAGCAAGCACATGCTGCTCTTCTTTGCAGTCATTTTAGGAATTTAGGCATATTTATTAGTGTAGCTGACATTTGTGGAGCTTTCACTGCTAAAACTTGTGTGCGCCTGGCAGGAACAACCATGGCAGATGCTAAACGAGACAGAGGGCACAGAGGTTAGAAATACGGTCAAACAGCAGATGTTAGTGAGGAAAAACAACCACACACACACATTGACAAACACACACACACACACACACACACAATGGCATGATGCAGATAAGATAAAAGGCTGACTAACTCTGTGGGGCAATTGGATTTTCATCAAGTACCTCTGAATGTCAAGCTCAGAGTGAAGGGAGGAGAGCATTGCCTGTAAAGACTGATGGGAGAAGAGAGGAGAGAAGGAGAAAACGAAAAGCAAAAAAGGCTGAGAAATGCCAACGGGAGGGTGAGATGGAAAAAGAAGTGGCCATCAAACAAAACAGAGGAGCCATGGAAACCAATCAGAGTAAACATCGGACCAAAGAAAAGCAAAAAGCGAGAAGCTTAAGACGAACTTAAAGGTATTAAACACAGTCTAAAATCTGCGAGTAGTGCTCTGTCAGGAGGAGGCTTTAAATTTACTAATGGCCTTTTAAAAGCTTTAAAAGTTTAACAAGTGCTGACACGGAAACTCGTCGCCATTTAATTATTTCAAATTAATAGCAATCGTCAATTAAGTGTAATATCCCTTTTTTTTATATCGGAGCGTCTTCAACAGCAGCCAAAACTGCTGAACCATCACTCAACTACTGTAATTCCATTAAAACGCGCTTAGGCTGCAGCACCAAGAGATTAAAAACACATGAATAAAAATGTGGCCGTATACTGTCAATACGTGATGATGATGATGGTCACCTTTTAACATGGGTAGGTCACATGGAGTTGACACGTCACCTGAAACCAGACATGTGTTGGGAAATTGAATCTGAACAATGAATGATTTATGAGGGTATTCAGTGACGGTGGGTCTTCACTGACAGCCCTCCCACACAACTGTTCACCCTCGTTCTTCTCATATGCTACTCTGTCACCCTTGGGAATCCTGAGTCATATTCACTTATTCCATCAGCTGTAGGTGCTAATTATTGCAGAGCGGTCTGACAGTGTAATCCAATATTTACTACAACAACAAAGAGGAGGAGGCGGACCCTGCATTCAAACTTTAACTTGAAGAGTCAAGAATCAGACTTGCATGAGAAAACATATTTGGGAGAATAATGGCGTGTAGTAGAATTCAGTTTGGAGTAAAGCATTAGCGTGTTTTCCGCTGACATATTAAAACATATAGAGAGAAGAGACGCATGGCCGAAGGAAGTGATTCACTAAAATCATAATTAATCTGCTGAATGTTGCCTGTTTTCATTAACAATCAACCCCAACACCCAAAGATACAAAAGTTTTTTTTCAAAAGCATTACAAAAGCATTTAAAAATGATACAAAATGATGATACATTTAAACCCTCCTGCTTAAAAATGCTACAACTTGCAAAAGTTTTGCATATTTGCTTGAGAAATTACTTATACGAGTCATCTGTTGAACAGAATAATTGATTGTGTTTTGGTTGCTTGATTTAAACATTTTATCCAAAAGAGAATTATTGCATTCTTCCATCTTCCATCTGAGTGAACTGAGTGAAACTGAAACGACACTGATATAAAAAAAAAAATTTAAAAAAAGCATTACGATAGAAAGAACGTGACAACTGAAGAGATGCGAAGGGGAGAAAAAGATAGTTAAAGTGGAACCAGTCACATATAAAAGTGGAGGGAATTGCAAATGAGACGTTCTGGATCCCTTTCGAAAGAGGGTAATTAAGTTTAACCACTTTTCACCAGTTCACATCTGACAAATGAGGTGTCCCTCCAAAGGTCAACAGTGAGATGAACTCATCCCTTTCCCCCCCCCTCTCGCTTTTTCATGCATGCACACAGAGCCGATCGCTGGCTGTGTATTTTCTTTTTTTTTGGGGGGGGGGAGCAAAAAGAATTGCATCAAAAGCCACTTCCTGTCCCAGTTAAACCACTTCCCGCTTTAGGGTACAGATGTGAAAACCGCAGGCCAACCACTGATTAGCAGTGTAAAACCTGCTTCAACCCGCTCACACCTACAGTACATTCCACGCCGGTGATTTCTCCTGCTTCAGTCAAAACCATGCGGCCAGTGATTCTGCTTTTTCAGCAGTCGCTCCCTTTGTACACCACGTTCACTCTGACAGCTGTGATGAATGTGAAACTGAGACGCCGACATTAGCTTATATGCAGAATTATGACGAGTTATAAAGTGTTGAAAAGAGCCGTTTGGGAAGGAACGTGTCTAGAAAATACACCTTGAAAAGTGTCGACGAAAATGAACAAATGTCCACTTTAATCATGGTGGTTTATCCGTGTGTTGCTTAAGCCAGTATCAGTAGGTTGTGATTATAAGACTCAAGTTGAAATGATAACCACAATTCCCGCATCTCATAGCAGGTCTGGGAGTACACCAACAGAATTTACCCCTTTTTTACGTGCTGATGACATGTGAATTTAAGAAGCTCCTAACTTTTGCAGTTCCGTGGCAATTACATCTACTTCAGATTTATATTAAGCAGACGTCAAACAATTCTATAAACAACCACGCTCGCAGATAAAAACGGAGGAAAGTGGCGTGTCGTGTGTGTTCTGAAAGAGAAATACAGAGAGAGACCGAGAGTGTGCATGAGTGAGTCGGGCTATTGTTCCAGAAAATCTGACCTGAACCCAGGACATCCTGAAAACATTTATGCAACAGTGGTCTGACAAACACTATGCTGTCATCAGGAAGAAAGCTCACGTCTGTGTTTGTTTGTGCGTGGCTGGCTGGCTACGCGTGTGTCAGGATGTCTGCATTCGAAAAAAAAAAAAAAATACGTGCGCATTCACTCACAGAATTTGCACCTTTTGTCCATGCGAGTACGGCATGGGCGCTTTTCATTACTTTTTAACTAGCAACCTTTTACCCACGTTGAATATTAAAGAGCCATTTCAAATCAAAAGGACATTGTTGCGTGATTTCACAAAGCAGAACACGCTATGTTATATCATCTAGGCCCGGTCTTAGCTCCTGACAGACAGACTGACATGTGGAGTCGAGATGGGGCGATTAAATTAAATTACGATTGTTAAGAATAATGGCGGCAGCCTGCTGTGTCACTCGTGGAGGCTGAAGTACAGACATAGCCTTTTTGAAAGCAGCCAGAGCGTCACTTACCACACCTGCTGCCAACCTACACAATGACTATTGATTGGTGCCTACAGTACTTTCTTATATAATCAACATAATTGAGGTTATAATAGCTTTTTTTTTAAACAACACAGTCTGTTTTGTGCCTTACAAATAATGTTGACAATCATGTTGAGCATTTTTACTTATGTGCTTATATGCAACTTTAACAAGTCAAGCCAGGAAATCTCAAAGACAGCGTAGGTGTATTTACCTACAACAACAGAAACTCTCGTGGTCAGGATTCAATAACATGCCTTCACGCATCACCTCTAATGTACACAACCTGAGTGAACACACAACCAGAGGAACCAGAGGAACGAGCTCCCCCACTCATTCTATATTGTCTTCCCAGACGTCAAAGAATGTAAACACTGGAGTGAAGGTGGAGGTTTGTGTGGCTTTAAACACAAACTCTG
Organism: Coranthus polyacanthus; assembly: GCA_037367275.1. Classification (NCBI taxonomy): domain Eukaryota; kingdom Metazoa; phylum Chordata; class Actinopteri; order Kurtiformes; family Apogonidae; genus Coranthus; species Coranthus polyacanthus. The sequence continues at coordinate 11,884,172 of JAPQRN010000014.1, read as the reverse complement.
GTGATGTGAGCACAGCTTTCCACTTAAGATGCTAATTTGGTCCAGGCTCTGGGGAGCGGAAATAGAGCTAACTGTAATTACCTGGCTCGATCTGTATGGCAAACACATAAACAGAAGATGGTGCAGATTGTTAACCCCTTACATCTGTCTCATTCTGACAAGTTATTCCACTTTGAGCCTTGAGTCTGGAAAGTTCATCCCATATCCCAATACAGATCATTTCATATCCACATTACACTATGATGTAGCACATTTACTGTGAATTCAAATGTAAATTCGATGAATAGTTTATTTAAAATGACCACATGGGAAGGCCTTTTTCTTATGTATTACATTGTGAAGAACATACTCAACAAATACAACGTACTTACATATTTGATTGTTTTTTCCTGCGCCGACTGTGAAATTCTGGACCGATACCAAAGCCAGTGTTTAAAAAAAGACGTACTGTCCCACAATATACTGTATATCAACGTATCAAACAGCCCTAGTGTTAGGTGTGAATGTCACATTAGAAGAGAGTCTGTTTTTGGTAAAGTGTCTAAAACGCTGTATCTTTACCACCTGTTGTCCATCAGTTTAACTGATGATTGTCTACAACAACAATGTGTTTTGCCACATAGAAAAATCCTCTTCAAAACAAGCACAAAACCACAGCACATAGTTAAAAACACCTGTGTGAGTCTAAAACTCAGTGCCACTGCAGTTCTGCACAACTTTAAAGCCCCTGTCAATCAACCGGGCAGCGTTCAGTCCGTATGCTGTCTGTGGGCAGACCATCATCCTTTGTCTCCCCTAGCCTTAATGACATTATACCGAAATCCCCTAGTCATCCATTCCCATTCATTGCTTCCATATCCCTCTCACCCTCCCACCTCTGATGCATTCCTCCTCTAATCCCTTCATCCAAATCCCCAGATGACCTTTCAGAGATGGACTGGCTTGTTAATTGGTGTGTTAAAAGGAGATGACTTTGTAGCATCCACCGCCAAACTGAGTGTAAAGGTGTGCGCTCTTGGCATTTTGACTGCGGCGTATTTGACAAGTCGTGGCAGTTCAGATCCTCTCATCTCCGGGTTCACAAGCAAATGATCATACCAGCAAAACAATAACGAGGCTGTAACAATCTCATTAATATTGTATTTCGCTGGCAAGTAAAATATAATCAAGTAGATCAGTCGTTCGGTCTGCAAATGAAGTGCATAATCACAACAGAGACAATACTGCTGCCTGTTGACCCTGTGCAGTGAGGAGGCAAGATGACTATCTCTTCCGCCACTTGTGACATTTCTAGCAACAGAGCCACGTCGTCCAATTCATTTTACCCACTCACGCATACATGAGTTACGGTTATCACAAGCAGACATCACCCCTTCCTCTGAATGAGCTAGGTTACAAAAGTCAACTTTGCATAACCATCAGATATGACAAGCAGTGGGACTGAGTAGAGAATGACGTCTCCTTCTCCTTCTGTTGTGTCAGTTTGAAAAAAAGCTTTTGGTCGCGTATAGAAAATAGATGCCGAGAATAATTTCAATAAAAGCTTTTTAAGCAACAGTCATATTCTAGATTATGTTTTAAAAAAGAAAAAAAAAAGCAGAAATGCAGTATTTACCATATTGGAGGACCAGTTGCAATCTTCTTCCACCAGAGTTTTTAAGACTGGAAACTCCCTGGTCTAAAGGAAACAATGTCTTTTCCTCCAGTGTTATTTCAGCCTTTCTAGCACTTGCCCAGTGCAACTGCTCTGTCCTGCTCGCTTCCCTTTCTGCTCTACCTCTCAGCGGATGCCCCCCCATTCAATACACACACCTCCCCACATCCCCGACTATCCAGCAGCCCACCACGAACACACAATCAGGCTGACAGAAGGGGAAAGTCAGAGTTTGTATGTGTACATTCTGCTTTTGTGTGTAACTTTGTGCAGAAAATATTTTAGACCTGCAGATGATTCTGGTGGCATATAAGCAAAAATCTGATCCGCACAGCAATTTTAAACTGTTTGTAAAGTTTCAATTTGCCTATAAAGAATACATTTTATCTTAAAAAGGCAGCGCTGACACTAATCCCCATGTCTAATCTCAGCTTCCATCTCACTTGCCTGAGGCTGTGGCTGAAGCCGGAGAGATGACACCTGTGTCCTGAGGAGATAACACCTTGCATCATCCTCAGCAATCCTGAAAACCCAAATCAAGATATATTCAGTAGGGCCTTATCCTGTACTTTAGAGAGCACACAGTAGGACACACCCAAACCATGGCTACTCACTCAAATCCAAATACTGTATTAATAATATGCAATCCACTGTAATATGTTTAGTTTAAGGTCTGAGCAAATTTAAGATGAGTGTGGGGATCATTACAGGAAAGACGTTGCTAAGCTTGTGCTGTTTTATTGACAACGCGATATGTTATGGTTTTCAGCCATGCATTCAAGTCAAGGTGTTACATAAGACTACAGGTTCAGACTTACACCTGGACTGGCAGATCATTTACTAGTCTTGCATGCAATAATTTGCACACACCTTTGAGTGTGCACACATAAAGACTCTCTCGCTCGCTCTCTGTCTCTCTTACTAAACAAATACATGCAAAATATTTGCTGACAGGGCTACAGAATCACGATCTGTCCAGGCTTGCTCTGTAGTATCACTTGATCAAGAGCAAGACATATTTTACAGCTTGAAACACCCAAAGCAATAGAGGAATACATTTTTAATTTACTTACACAAACAGGATTCTTCCACGGTGAACCACAAAGAGTGCAACCATCCATAGAGACACACACACACAGTGGACAAAGCCATGCACACATTTAGGACAGCCTATTTATTTGACACGTCCCCACATAAACTTTGTCTGTCTCCAGAGAGTTTCTCTCCGGTGGTAAAATAAAGGACCTTCCAGGTCTAATTTGAGCCTCTTGTGTGTGTGTGTGTGGCTGTGAGCTTGTGGTCACACAGACAAAGAGGCCTTTCTTCTCGAAGAAGAAATCAGAGTCCAGCATCCTCAACATCATGTTACACACATAATGTGATAAAAAGTGTAAAACTACAATATACAGTAATTATAGTTTTACCATTATTCATTAACAATGAACTGAAGGTTTTGGCCGATTTTAAATCAGTATTTTGTAAAGTGTCAAGTCTCCTTTTAGTTTCATGAAACCAGCCCCTGATAATGGCTTTGCTATTCATGCCTAATTAAAAAGTCACCGTGGACCACATGCACTCCTCCACTGAGCCTAAGATTTATTACATCCCCTTTCCCAGAGGAGAGTTTCTCTGTGCGGCTGTGTGTAAAAAAAGAAGTCAGATAATCGGTAATAAAGTGAAATTTTCATTTAGTTTGACAGAACTGTGTCTGCATTTCCTCAGCACACGATTCACTGCAGTACATACCACTGTCATGTAAATACTGTCAGCTGCAGTTTAATTTATTTCTTGATGTAAACTATGAGTGCTGTCATGGTTATTTTTATCATAGTCCATTGTTCTTTCCCTCCACAGGCTTTTGGTAGCATGCAGCCTCCTCATTATCCACTTGTGACCAAATGACCGGTTTGTGACCTCTGCGAGACACAATAGGACACACTGCTCACACACACGTGTACAAAATGCACATATGATCCTGACCTGTCAGCTGAAGTTCAGAGATGACTCCGTCAACCGCATATGTGATAAGTTCTGAACTCTCACTGTCAACAAACAACAGCACCCACTGAAGCCTGACGTGCTAAGTCACCACAGTGTTTTCCTTGCACTGGGCTTCAGCGGACTTGTTTTGTTGGTTACCATGTTAAATACCAACTGCAAAGTGTGAAACATGAACTACAGTTGAGCTACATTGTGGTGTCAAGCGATATATGAGGTGCTATTATGAACTGTAGTGCATGCTCCACTTCTGTCAAATAGTCTAATTTATGACAAAATCCATTAGCTGCTGATGCCTGTAACACATACTTTCCCACTGTATACCCATATTCCAGGTGTTCCTCATCATCAATGTCATCTTGTTTAGTCAAAGAAAAAAAAAACCTACAGCCATGTTCTATTCCTTGAAAATGGATTTTAAACATTTAGAAAAGCAACTCTGCTGACTTGATGCCAAGTTGCTGCCATGCTTTTCTTTATCCCAAACCAGCACTTGAACCCTTCTTCTGCAATGAGAAGGGCCAACTGGAAGTAAAGCACAGAGATCAAAATAAGAGTTTGAGCCAGATGCTTGGAGCTGGTCCTGACCGTGGTGAAATCATCATAGTCTATCTGAGCTTTGTCTTTTGATGTTAGGTTCATACCTTTGGCCCAAGGTGGAAACCAGATGTCGGTCTGCATGAAAAGACTTGCTCAACAAAGGTACGCACAGAAAAAAAACACTGGGTTGCTTGCCCCCTATTTGGTTGCAGTGGTCATAATCAATATATATCAGTGGTGCCGGTCATGACTAGAAAACATAAAGGATTTTTAAACATGCATCTGGCTAAGATAGCTCCAAACTGAAGGCAGAGCATGTGCATAACTACATAGTAAAACAAAATAAATGGAGCAGATCTGAAACATCAACATGCATCCATCCTGGCATCCTTTTTTATTACCTTAGCTACTCATCAAGTCAGTCATCAAGTTAGTGTGATGTATGTGAAAATTCTCTGTTGTCTAGTCAGAGGACTTCTAAACACTGTGATGCTATGCCAAACGGCGGCTGCCAAAACACATCTTGAAAAACAAGAGCCATCAGACGACGGCATATCCCTCCGGCCTGAGCAAAACGACACAAGTAGCACTTGTTAGCGACGTTAGCTTAATCTCATTGAGTTTGCCCATTGACAGCAGCGGAGTGGAATAGTTTCTCAAGTAGTTCACATAGTAGTTTACTGAACAATATCAAATGTTTTCTAGTTCTACTCCGGCAACAAAAGATGACAAACAACGTGACATACAACACAGACGGACGGCAGACAAAATAGCAAAAGGCAAGTTCGGTGAAAAAATTATTCTCCAGTTAAGCTCTGGAAAGAAAATGATGACGCAAAGACGGACTGACTCAGACGTTAAGGGTAGTGGGCTCTTCATGTGGCAACTAAAAAGGTAATAAACATGTCAGTGTATTGGTTGGCAGTCCATGAAATCACAGTTTATCGTGATCTTTTTGTCATGTCTGACATTATTTCTCACCAAAATCTTTAGAAACTTAAACAGGTTTTAATTCTGGCAGTGTAGCCACGGCCACGGATTTAAAACTACTTTCATTACAGTATGCATTTTCATCATTTTATTGACAAAGAACATGGAGGGACTGTTTTTTTTTTTTGCGTGTGCATGCTTAGAAGCCCTGTTTCTAGTATTGATAAAAACACCCTGTCACTCTGGGTTCAAGCTGTCGTGAGCACCTAATACTTCACTAAGAAAATCCTCAGTTAATGCTACTTTGAGGACTGCAAATGGGATATGAAGGAAACGGCGCTGGGTTGAAAAACGCTCCCTTAATAGTCCCTGAAAAGTGTATTTACCTGTCTTTTTTAATCTAGACTGTAGCTTTGAAAGGCAAGAGGAAATATGTCGAAGAATGGTCCTCAGAAGAAGCTCCTCTGCTGTATTGACAAATGGTTTTAATAGTACCCAAAGGAATGTAAGGGCGTAAGGTTAAAGAGGTCCGGGCCATTTCACGTTCATTCTCTGTAAATCTGTCAAGAAAATCTGAACTATTTAAGAGCCACATAACGACAACCTGTCTGTTAAGCCAGAAGAGTAACATTAAGACTGAAGATAACTCCGGCTACTGTTGACTGCTTAAGCCCGGCTAATACAACTGTGTGATGCGGCAGAATAGTGTAAAGAGCTCAGACCTGATTAGCTGCTCTGATTAACGCACTGGTACTGCGTTTGAGACGGTGTATAAAATTCTGTCTGGCTCGACTCATTATCAGCACTGATCAGAGGCGGGTCCATCAGGGCCCTCTGTCGGAGCAGCTTAACCCCCCTCCCAGTAACTCAGGATTAGGCACAGCGTCGGCGCCACTCCACTGACCACTTGTCCTCTCCGTTGGGGTGCTGTAGCCCCTTAAACCCGAACCCCCACCATGTAACCCGTGTTAACTGGCAGGTCAACGCATGGCCGTCATTAACCTTGTGGTTCTTGTTTGTGTAGCTCTCAAAATGTCACTTCATGCAGATGTGGCACATGCCGTTAACATGCACCAGCTCCTGCTCCTGAAGGCCAACGAGGGGGTCTGATCACTAACACATGTTTGGCTCCAGAGCCGCTGCAAACAGTGTCCGATTGTGTGATTTTAGGCACAAGGTGCAGCGACGGCCACGACAAAGTAAGTATTCTGTAAAAAAGACCGTAACATGGGTGCATACTCTTCAGTATGCAGGATCTGCACATCTGTTTGCAGGCTCTTTCCTGTCCTTGTGGTACCCTAATCATTACTGGGATTCTGTGCCAGGAGTGGAAGACAGTGAATGATCCTTTTCCTCAGCGCAGTCTAGTTCAAAACAAGAACAAAACTCCCTCCCTGTTCTTTTCTCTGATCACGGTCAGATTTCTAGCGAGGAGTTGATGCATGCTCGGAGCCAGTGTTATCAAGCTGACCTTGCTTCTGAGGAGCGCAAATGTAACAAGGCCAAGAGCCCACAGAGAAAAGTATGTGGGGGACGAGCCAAATGCTGCAATGCCCCAAAAATACTCAGAGGGTGGGTTATAATGATAAATGAGTGGTATTTGTTCAACACTATTTGAAAGGATTCAGATATTCTGCACCCTGCCATCCTTTTGAGATTGCTGTTGATACTAAATGCAACATTTTTCCCTGCTTAATTTAATCGCTCCTTTGCTTTTAGATCTTTCTTGCTCGGTCCTTTTCTTGCTTAGAAAAGGGTTCCTTTGGGTCCTCTTCTTATTTGCAAAGCACTGAAGTGCATTTTACATATCAATTTATAACATTAAAAAGCATATTATTAGAGCATTATACTGTACAACATCGCCCTCAAAACATCAACCTTTCCCTATAGATTTTTAAATGCCATAGCTCCAACATGGCAAAAAACGTTGATAACGCTTGACTTTGATGGATAAAGCAATAAATGTCATCCCTGCACCATCTAGTAACATTTGGAGATTTCCGATAACATCAGTTAAAACAGTCTTTTGCCTTTGCTTGTCGTCAAACTCTTTCTGCTGACCACAACAGACTCACTCTGAGTAAGCAAACGAAAAGGAACGCCGCAGCAGATGTGTTGAACAGCCTGTTTGTACACAAAATATTTCTGGAGGTGCATGGGGTTAATTTAAGGGAGTGGAAATCATGACATTAACTTACTATACTACCATGATAGATTGCTAATAATAACCGGTTTGTGACAATTATCTGCAATAAATCATGTGTCGCTGAGGAAGAACACATAACCTTTTATGACATTTCTTAGCTAGTAATATTTAGTTCTTAGTAAGTGATCCAGAAAGGTCATTTGAGAAAATATTGCCTGAATGAATGATTTTACATTTAGATTTTCCTCTAAACCACTAAACATTTGTGGAAAAAAGCAATAATGAAATCCTCCATAAAAGTGAAAAACCTGCATCACGCAAACGGACTTTAATGAGATTCTGGTTCTCAAACTGCGTAATCCCGAACAGTTCACAAAAATACTTGACCTTTTTTTCCCTTTAGCCCATTTATGCGCAGAGCCACAACTAAACAACGAGCACATGTTAACAAACTGCAAAACAATCAGCCCTTCCTGGTTGTCACACCGTCGCAATAATCTGTCCTCTCATCAGTCATTGGATTATCACAGCTTGGGGGCTACAAACCTGTCTGTCTGTCTGTCT
>JAPQRN010000014.1:11836757-11865676 GCA_037367275.1 Coranthus polyacanthus | reverse complement strand
GCTGTTTGTGCATTCATCCATGGCACTGGTGTCCAAGGAGGACCCTTTGGCACTGTCATAGATTACACTACGTTTCCCAACTGTCTCCTCATTAAATCGCGCAACAACTGTCCACTCCGTCAGGAATAAAATAAAGAGTACATTATGAATTATACATACACGGCCTGACAAATGAAATCTCATTAAAGGCTTAAAAAAGTCAGGATTTTGGATGTCAGATTCCCTCTCCTGAAGCTGGACTCCCAGAAGTCCAAACTCCAAAGCTGGATTTTGCTCCTCTTGTGTTTTTACTTCTTTGAATCTTGCTCTCCGTCTTTCTGCCTGGTTCCCATCTATTCTCTCTATCTTTCACCTAATGAGGCATCTCCCCAGCTGCTGTACCACTGCTAATGACCGCTGGTCCCCCATCCTGTTAGCTTAGACCACCGCAACATCTGTCTCAGCTCAGACTTGTGGACACCCAGAGATCTGTGGTATGTACACTGATTGCAATTTACCTTTCAATTAAAATACATGTGTGTATTTGTGAATATGTACACTATATTTGTGTGTGTGTAGTCAGACACACGGGCCTGTCCAGACTTTCCGCTCTGCTGAAGCCTTATAAACAGACAGGGCTGCCAACTTGACAGGCAGTCTGCCAAAAGATATGGGTTACAGACATGTGGTCTAGTGTGTGAGTGTGTGTGTGTGTGTCAGTGCTGGGAATAGTAGCGTTGATGAAGATAGTCGGAAACATGTGATATCAAAACAGTTGTAGGACAGCAGTGAATGTGACGGCTTAATGTTGCAAAATAACGCTTAAAAAGATATCTAAGCGACAGGAGACTCGTAGCATACTTAAATAAGGCTCTTTACTGTAGCCACACTCAATGAAGCATGCCGAATTGATTTTACTGCTGCTTTACCTCCAAGTGGAATTGCTTACCCTGAGTGGGTGAGTCTTGTAGATCTTTAACTCAAACGCAAAGTTAATACCCTCTGTATTGAATGAAATACAACTTCAATAAAGTTTAACTCAAGTCTTAATGTAAGGCAGAGCTACTGAATTAGACTCTTCCACTGTCCTCATAAAAGTAAATAGTGAAATCCTCAGTGAATCATCCCTCTTCTCCGTCTCTGCCTGCTTTCCCCTGCCATTAGTCAGCTAACAAAACAACCACGGGGGAATCAAGTGAGGCTGAGCAGTCCCGTTAGTACTGATACTTCTCTTAAAGACAGCCAGAATACATCTCAGACAAACAGCTTTGTTTATTGGCCGGCCTCACTCAGCAGCACAAACACCATGTCTGTCTGCTACCCCTCTTTGATACACATCAACACGAGATCAATCCAAAGCAGCTAACCATCTCATTTCTTCTCCTAACATGTTGTTGCTGCTTTTACGATGCCATGAATTTTCTGCACACCAGGGGGTGCTGTCGAACATGCTGCGGGCGTGTTGTGCAATGATAAAAGGGGAATTAGAATGTGAGAGTGTGGAGGGTGGAAAAAAAAAAAAAAAGAAAAAGAAAGAGAAAGATTGTGTTTTTCTGTGTATTCTTAATCTTGCATGAGGAATTCAACTCTAGAATATGTTCTCTGTCATTTATTAACTGAGACACTAAGTGCTGCTTAATGAACCACCGTGTTTGTTAGTGCGCCTCTGCAATTATGTGTGTATTGTGTCAGCACACAAGCGCACATGTGTCTCGCCAGTAAACCCTTGCGGAGTATACACTTCATTAACTCGTGGCCAGAGTAGGTGTAAGTCAACCTCGCCACCAGCTCAGATGTCTGCTGGTCGCCTATGACAACCATCTCTGGGCCAACAGTGAGGCTGGTGGAGTCCTGAGGGGAGGGATGCTGAGAACAGCTGCAGCCAGGAGTAGGACATCAACCCAGGAGCCAGAAAAAAAAAAAATTTGCTACCTCTGCTCCCCTGAGTGTTTTTTTTTTTTTTTTTCTCCCCCCTTTGGAAACTGAGTCACTCGGGGTCGACCACTGAAACCTCCTGAGAACCAGAATCTCCAGACGAGACCCAGCCTGAACTCTCTCCATGGATTAATGATAAAAGTGCACTGGGCTAGAAAGCGTTTCATTGCAGTTAATTTAATCACACCAAATCCCCAGTGTGAATGATTCATCTATTTAACAGCCTAGAAAGTATGACAACTTGAATCATACCTATGCCCATGTGACTATTACACTTTAAGTACAGCTAGGTTCACGTCTGAGGATCAACAAATGCAACTTTTACAACCAGGACGTGATTGAAAGCGAAAGCATATACATCTTTATCAGTATTTTGAAATTAAAAATGACAAAATCAAGGTAATGTCCTTGTGCACCCGAGATCATTTATATTTAAATGAAAGTTACATTTCTATGAAGCAGCCTTACATTATGAGCATGATAAGGTTGTTGGCTATATTATGGCATTTTTAGACTGAATATAACCCCTGCTCTGCCAAAAGCGTGTATGTCTCTGTCTTTTACTTGCAAACATGGTTGTTATTTATTACTTTGATTCCGATGTTCAGTTCAACAGTTACTCAGCTTCTAATAAAGTGAAAAGTTGTTCATTTCTGACAGTGTTAATTTTTTTTGGCAGGTCGGGAGAGGGGAATTAGCCAGTTATTCCGCTATCTGCTTTTTCTTACTCCACATTGTTATCATTATTATATCAGCCTTTAAAAATCCATTAGCAGTTGACCTCTACTACAGACTGTTGTCTGCGTACTGCATTCTCAGGCATCTCTGAAACTGCGTGCTTGCTGATGGAGTGTCTCTTATCTTTTTTAGAAAGTCCAAAAACGAGTGCGCACACAGAAAAAAAAAACACACCCGAGGACACAAACCCCAATAATGTACACACACGCTATGTGCTTTTAATAAATGATACGGCTTGCTTTGCACAAACAGGTTTATCACACCTGTGGAAGCACCTGCTCTCTTTATCTGGTGATAATTAAATGGAGAAGGACCAAATTTAAGACAGACGTGGATGAAAACACACTTGAGATACACCAGCAAAGTCTTAAGCAAATTAGAGCGACTTCAGCTCCCTTTGCTGCAGCGAGCTAACTATGTGTTCATCAGTTCCATTTAAATATGACTTTCAATGTGCCTGCTCTCTCACAAGTTTATTAAAAAGTGATTGCGCTGCAATTGACTCTCTTCATAGTGATAAGCAGCTTAGGCCCCGGACTTTGCCAGCCAGTCAATCATCACTCCTCACTTTCCCCTCTGTGCTGCGTATCTCCTCTTCCTCTCGCTTGCTTTTTCTCTGCGTGTGCCAGCACGGCGTAACCAGAGTGCAGACAACATTTGCAAGTTAAAGCTTATTACTAACAGACAGCTCAATAATGCAATGGGAATGACTAAAAGAGAAAATCACTAAACAGCATATCAGCATTTGTCATGTTCTTAAGCCATTTCGAGGATCACGTATTGTTTACACTATACAGAGCCTCGCACCTGTCTCTGCTAGAGGTGACGAACCCGAGTGACTTTATAAGGTGAGCGCTGCTGAAGCTGATAAGAGATGCAGGTGGTGGAGGGATGTGAAATAGGCCCCATACGGGGGGAGGGAGGCACTGACAATCCTGGGAACACTGGTGCCTGTGTCTGTGTGTGTTGTGTGTCTGTGGCTGTGTGTCTATGTATGGATGTGTGTGTATGTGAGTTGGTGGATGGACTGGATCCAAGCTCAAAGCTCTGAGGAGCAAAAAGGGGCCTGGACTGGAGAGGCTGTGAATGTGCACCAGCTTGGTCATTTAAACCAAAAAAAAAAAGAAAAAGAGGAAATGCACACAATTTGCATAAAGCTGCAGACTAAATTCTTTCTTTTCCTTTACGGCTCTGCACAAAAAAGACATCTTAAAGATCTAGAATTGTGGCCTTTAAAGTCCCGCTCCACTCCAAAACAAGAATTTTTACAAGGTTAGTTCTTTGTAATCTCTGACTTTCACGGCGCAGAATGTTGTCTGTTCACAGTTTGACACTTTGACAGATTTCCCACATTCACCTGCTGCAGCAAGTAAAGTTTCTCTGTGCTCACCTTAAATCCGAGTTTAAGGGGGAGACCTAACAACAATTTAAATTTGGCATTGTTCAACGAGGGTGGAGGAGAAGATGTCAAGTCAACCATTTTTAACAAGGTCACTGAACTTTTTTGTGTGTAAAAAACACACTGAATTCAATTTATTATTCAATGCACAGTATTTTATTATGTCGTATAAAATGACCGACGGGGATCTTTAAAAAAAACCGAAAAAAAAACCTCAGAGCTTGTAAATATGTTTATGAGCTGAAAGAGTTTTCTTAGAGGAATCACAAGAATGCAGGTGATCAAGAGGAAGTAAGGAAACAGACAACAAAAGCGTCACAGTTTGGCTGCAGCAAAGGAAATGTTGCAGCTTTCCCATGGGAGAGCAGAAGAAACACTGAGTGCCTGCAAAGTTTAATAGTTTAACCACAGTTGGCCCATATTGCACAGGCAGGCACGGATAAGGTCATGAGGTATATGGATGGGACAGAAAGTTCTCAGCAGGTACAACGTTGCACAGCAGCGCAGTGATTGATTTTACTGTACATGAAATACTGCTGTTACATGGCATGCTATTGCCTCCTAGTGTTACTGGTATTGGAAAAGTGATGAAATATCTGTCCGTTCATCCACAGCTGGTTTATTTGTTTATTTCATTACACAGAGAATCCAGCTTGTGAAACTTCCCCCTGCATTTTGAATCAGTTGCGGTCACATGTACATTTTATTGCATTTTTACACGAAGAGCAGTCGAGGCCAGTTTGAAATGTCATGACCCCCCCCCCCCTGGCTTGAATTAGATACATAACACCGCATGGTCCGTACCAAACCCGGTAAAGTAGACACTGTTCTATTCACGTGGGCGAGCACAAAGCAGTTCCTTCTTGTGCTATTAAGTTAGTTAAATGCTAATTCTCTTAGGACTATATTTACATGTGTCTTTCCTCTTTGGGGCGTGCCAGCTTCATTTACCCTTTGCACCGAGGCAGAGGCAGGAACAGGCTCTGAAATATATTTATTTTAAGGTTGAAAATAACCTCAGGGAAAAGCATACAGACACAAAGGCTCCATGATTTGATTGGAGGAAAATACATTTTCAGAGATCCTACTATTTTAGCTCACAGGAGCTGGCCAGACCCTACCGGGTCCTGCGTCCTCTGATTGGTTATTAATGACATCATCCCCAGGGCCAGCCTCCTCCCAGCCCGACGATGCCATCAGTGCTGAAGCATCTCAGTGACGTAATGCAGGGAGGGCCGTGTCAAACGCTCAAGTAGCACCCCTACTCTCTTTCCCTGCCTTCCTCTCTTTTCTCCTCCCGTTTCTCCCTTCTCATTCCTCTCCATCATTTCATTACGCCCTTTCTGCTCTCCGGCTGCAACCAGATAAAAATCCCTACCCACCTGTTTATTAGCTCTCAAATACAGGGCACAGAAATTAGCAGCTAAGCCCAGAGCTATTTAGAGCTCTTAAATGGCTCCTAAAAAGACAAAGAGAAATGACAGGAGGAGAGCATTAACATTTCCTAATCCTGTCTGTGTCCTGCAGCTCTAATTAAAATATGGATCAAAGATCAAGGCGTTTTTTATTTCCCACAAGGTGTGAGCAAAGATGTGCAAATCCAGGTAACCATTACGTCATTAAACATTAGTTGCAACCGCTCCAGATGAAGAGCACAGCTACACAGGTACACAGACAGAATACAACAAGAGGCTGTCGAGACAGATACAGCCTTAAAGAAACACAATAAATGTACAGTATGGAAATGTGTAGTCCAACATCTGTCTGTTTGTTCCTGTTTAATTTATTTCAACCATTTCACCTTCTTTGGCCAGCGTTCCACATCTGTTTTTTAATCACAATTTGTGACTGTGTGTGTGTGTGTGTGTGTGTGTGTGCGCGCATACATGTCCTGGGCAAACATCCAGAGCTCAAGCGGATTAGCGAGGGGACTCTACCCTGATCAAAGCAGCACAGAATCCAGCTTACTGAGACACACTGTATAACACATAACACCCACGGAAATGATACTCTACATGCTGCAAACCCAGAGACCCCTAACTGCAGTGCATAATCCCATAAAATAAAACTATTTAAGATTTCGTAAAAAAAGGAATTACCTAAACAAATTCTGGTCAGAGGAAAAACTCTCGCCTAACACTGGAAGTCGGAGAACTGACACTCAACCTAAGTGCTGTCATCAAATGTGAAGTATGCAGCTGCTCCATAGAAACTGTAGTGGTTAATCGTCCAGGGAGATTGTACTGCTTGTTTGTGGAGGAGCACCAGGAAGAGATTTTTCCCTGGTGACTTGGACACATTTTTGCTTCAGAATTTACAACAGCACAGTTACAAAATGAACCCTAGCTCCGGTCTAAACCCAAAGGATATCACATCATAGTCATTAAAAGACACAATAATGAATGTGTTTACACTAAATGTACACAAAAATGAGTGCACATGTTGTCTTTGCATATATCGCCATGGATCAAATGGCAGTGTGTATTAAAGTGGACTGAATGAATACATGCAGGTGTAGCTCATTTTTATTCTCATCTGACTCATCAGAATAAACTAAAATGAAGACATTAATGAAATGAAAAGAGTCCATTGTTTCAACGCTACTTTTGCATAAAGCTACACAAAACCCAAACTCTTCAGACGTCTGTCGTGATCATTGGTCGACTCTAATTGGGACCCAGAGATACCAAGTAAGACATGCATTATGGATGCACTCCCAGTAAATTCAGATTGAGATAGTGGCTGTAATTAAGTCATTCTCCAGCTCCACAGAGAGTCCTCCATCAAACTGTCTGAGCTTGACTGAGAGACCAAATGAGATGTGTCTGAGTCTAATAATAAAAGGCCTCTTCAGCTGTACTGAGCAGATACTGAGCAGCTTTTGGCTAAATTCACGGGAAGTTCTAAAAGAGTGAAATGAACTGATATCTTCATATGTGAACAAGAACATTCTTCTTTTTGTGAGGCTTGTTGTTTGATTGGCAGTGCGCTGATTGGACAGGCGAAGCGAAGCGCAGCACATGCACATGCACACATACTGTAGCCGATACAGTACCCATTCCTTCCCTCGGCTTCAATGTGTACGTAGTGAGATGGATTTTTTGTGATGCCTCTGTGGCTAACCACCGTCATCCACCACCTAATGGCTTTAGCATGTGTCTTGCAGCCCATTGGCTCCAGTGGTCTCAGATCTTGGAAAACTGAAATGAAGCGGGGCATTGTTGTGTTGCTGCCGGGGAGGATAAACACTCTGGTGAAAGGAAACCTGACGGGAAGGAAACTTCGAAACAAAGTGCTAAGAAAAGGTGATAAAGGGCGCAAGGGACGGAACTGTGTGTGTTGGTGTGTGGGTGAATGTGTATTAAGGGGCTGCTTCCCCTCTTCCTGTCATTATAATAGCAAATGGAAATGTTCAGAACTTCGTGGAATGCTCTGTGGCCTTGAATTTTAAGGTAGACGCAAGCGGGATATCTTGTGGGAATGGAAACTCTACGTAAATCAATTACTAGCCATAGTTTTTCCCCATTTTATGGGGTATGTAATGATAGACTGGTAAACCTTATAACTGCCCTGTAATATAGATATTATCTGTAAAGATGAGCTTTAAAATATTTCTAATCATTTCTTGTGGGGGTCTCCAAAGCTAACAGCTCAAACAAGAACCATGTCACTAGAAAGTTGAAATGGAAAATACCTAAGAGCTTTTACAATTTTCAGCCATAAAGTTTGCTAAAATATTCCCAAAATACTTAACACTGGGGACAGATTTAGCTTCTAGTAACACTGGTATTACGACTGGAAAATGATCGGAATAATGAGGTGGAGCATAAAGGTAAAATTGAAACACTGAAAATGTCAGGTTTTACAAGATGGCTTTCATTACTGTGAGGAGAGTCTGTGCAGGGGAATAGCTCACTGGTGTCGTCTGGGTCGGAAGATCTATAAGTAAATGAACTAAAAAAAAAAAAGAGATCCCTCCAATTAATTATTAACTAGAGGGGTTTTCTTCAGGGGAGAGAGGGGTGATGAAATAGTCTAAATGCCGCACAAGCACTAAAATCTGTCTCTGTAGTTTTAGTGAACTTTTCTCCAACAGTCAGACACTAAGTTGAGCGTATGTAGGATCTACTGCGCAGCCCAGGTCCATCATAATGAAGAACACAAGGTTCCACACAGGTAAAACTAAAGGTTCGGTTCATTGTTGGTTTTAGTCTTTTCATTCCGGCGGGTCTACGGTCTGTTATGTTGCTATGAAAAACAGACTGTCGCTACGGTGTACGCACTTACAACTGTAGAATCTAACAGTTTATCTTTCATTAGAAGTGATAATATCAATTTAAAATCAATAAATATCCTGCTCACTGTATGTTATCCCTTACTTATTACACGCTTTGTTGAATAGTCTGATTCTGGTTGGACAATAACGACATTCATCTGTTATTTCTGTAAACAGACTGTTGCGCTTAATTACGTTCTAGCTATGGTTACAATTCTGATCATAGACAATGGAGACCATTTTTGCACCAATAAAGTCATTTTTAAATCAATTTTGTTGTGAAATTGTTAAAGTATCTGTGGGATAATGTAATCCGAGCTGGTTATGATTATATTCAAGACCTGCATCCTGCATCGCCGTGTTGGGGTTTATTTTCTAATAATGTCCCTTACATAAAACATAGCAGCCTTATCCTAAAAATGCTTAGAACCTACTGTTGCATCCACAAAACTGCAACCAAAGGCTGCATATACGACGTATTCCAAAATCTGTCCTCAGCTGCAGTACGGAGTTAAAGTTAAGAAGTGTCACACTTGAATAATCCTACTACTACTACTTAAATTATGCCATGAGTAACCAACATGAGGCAAAAATAGTGACTCTATTCCCATATCTGTCATTGCATTGAGCCTGATCTGGTTTTATTTGATATTCATTAAATGACTTCTGGAGACTCTTTCCAGTATTTACACGAGTCTGTCTGTTTATCTGTCAGCGCAGGAAGGGGCTCTTTAAACAGACTATATAAAGACAGGTTTCCTCGAAACTTCCAGCTCCAGAGCTCAGGTAGCTGCTGTTCCTAGAATAGTCCAGCTTAACGAAAACATCCCGCGTGTCACAAGGCTTACAAATCTCCCGATTTCAAAAGCAGGAGTTTTATGATCTTGACCGTGGCTAAATCAGAGTGTAGGGACTTTGTCAGGCGGAGAGGTAATTATAAAATCACTCCCTGATAATGAGTCATTAGCAAGCGGTCACTTCAGTGCATAGAGAATACGCAATAAAGCCAACATCTGAGGAGAAGGGGCAAAACTCAGCAGGTTGTTGAATAAGGTTCAGGACACGTCTCATCCATATTTATTGGGATTAGTCAGCTTTAACGCTCAAATTCAGACTTTTCTTAATTAACATGGACAGAAAACCTCAAGTGATATTAAGTCTTTCAAAGAAGGACATAAGTGACATAAGCAAATACACTGTTGCAGGCCTGACACATAAGGACATTCGTAGGTAGTCAATTAGACATGATTAATGAATTATTATTTAATTATATGTACACTTCTTTTTTTCATTTAATATTCCCGCTGACATCAACCTGGCCTAATCAAATCACCCAACCAGACTGAACACTACCATTGTGCTCCCATCACCGTTAATTTGCTCAGAGACGGCTGAAGATTGATGGACCAAAGCATACAACTCATGTTTATGTGAGTACAAAGCATGTCCAAAAGAGCCCTGGTATGTTTTTGTGTGCTGCGAGAGCTACCACGTCAGGCCGAATGCCTGCAGGAGTGGACGGGTGGGAGAGGCAGGGTGATGTTTACACAGAGGTCGAAACGCTGAAGGGTTAACGGTGTCTGTCGGAGCCTCTCCCTCCTCCGAGACCGTGGTGGGTGGGGAACAATTGTCTTACCCCCATTTTCATCATTGCCAGAAAAGAGGAGCTGGTCAAATGAATGACTTCACCGAATAGGTGGAGTCACTAAAGTGTGTGAGAAAGATGATGAGATATTTCAGGGAAGTTTAAAGAATTTATGTATTTTGTGAAAATAACACACTTTTATGACCAGTAACCAGATGTTTTACACTTCTTATTGTATTTCTGCCCATTTGCTGCTTAACCCAGTGACTTTTCACATCTGTTCTCCACAGAGAGGCCTGTATAAAAAAATCTTGTTTGACGTCTTGGCAAATTTTCCATTAGCCCCATCGGCATACTGTATTATGACAGGAAGCACAACTTTCCTCTAGGGATAATCCTTGTCACAGCAAAGCCTGCAGCGAATGCAGCCTGTGCTTCATGATTTATTCTTTTATTTTCGTGTCATGCACACAAAATGCCCAACCCTCATGGGCTTGCAAGACATCAAAAGTACAGACGCAGCGGTCAAACATTTCATTACTTTATTATATATATATCGCACCTCGGTCTTAAAATACTGTGTCTTCTGACCCAAGTTTGACAAATAAAATCTGCTGCAAAACTACACTGACACTACATCCTTAATATACATCCTTGTAGACAGGACAGTAAAGCAAAAAAAAAAAAAACAAATCTCATTTTCAATTTCACCTAGCTCCTCTAGAGTGGCATTAAAGCTGCCAGTCTCTACGGCAACGGTAACGTTCCTGAACATAAGTGTGGAAATAGGGACCTTCGTCTTTTCGTTATACTTCACATAGGGTTATATACTGTAGTTGTTCTCCTTGAGACAATATGTTGTTTGCTTCACCATCAAAGAAACGTCTTTGCTTGGGGGGCGCCCTGGTGGCTCGCCTGGTAGAGTGTGTACCACACAGACTGAGGCAGCATCGCAGCAGCCAGGGTTCGATTCCTGCCCGAGCCGTTTGCTGCATGTCACCCCCCCCCCTTCCCTGTCTATTTTCACTGTGTCTAGAATAAAAGCTCAAAAAATATATTAAAAACAGAAACATCTTTCCCACACAGCTAAAGTCTGTGCTCTGTTTCAAGACGTCATTGCAAAATTCTGGGAAAGAAAAACTTTTTCCAACTCAGTATTTTTATTTTTGGGTTTCTGCTTCATATTCAATTTAATAAATGATTCCTCTCCATTAAGAGCACTTATAAATAACAAATGCAAAGGGAAAGGCAATGTAGGATAAGTGCAGAAGACTAATGAATCATCTTTTGAACCACAAAATGACTGCCTTATTAAAACCTTTTTTGCTGGTCTGTCACATTTTTCTGTACAAGTCAATAATATGTTGCCATTAGCGTCTGACAGGACGCCGTTTCATTTGCATCCAAGGGGAAACACAAAGGTCTATTTGTGTCATAAAAAAGGCTTATCTTCTGCTCCTGAAGCACTCCGGGCTGTGCCAAATGTGATAGATGTTACATACTGTACTTACTTACAGCTTCGCAGAAATAAATGACACTCAAACAGTGTCTTTCATCTGTTCCTTACAAAATGACGTGGCTCAAATTGAGGTCAATTTTCAACGGGTAGAAGTCAATTAATTTGGTAGAGATTGTGAATGATTATACCTTGCTATCATTCACTCTATTAGACTGGAGTTGTTTTAGCCACAAGGAAAGCTTCTGGTCTAAGCAGCTGAAATGATAGAAAATATTCACAGATAATTGAGAATACAATTTGCCTCTTACAAAAGCATATTGCTGCAAATGAAACAATAAAGTTGTGACTGTTAAGAATTCGTGCCAGCGGAAACCAAGACTAGTTTATACAAGCCTTAAACCCACAGTGTGTAATTTCTGTTTCAAGAGGTTTCTCAATCGAAACAGTAACAAAAGATGTGGTGTGGGTTGATGGGAGTGATAATTATATTTACTGTGATGTTCTTTTGTCTTTTGGGTTCGGACCATAGAGAAGAGATTCATCAGGTGTTGAATAACCTAACCACCAACAGCAGCTGAAATAAAACGTTTGATCAAACCTCGAACCTCAACCAGACATGGCGTGAGGTAGCTCGGGGCTCGATGAGAGACGGCAGTGCAGACAGCTCGGTGGAGAAACACCTGGTCATGCCTCCCCCTCCCCCGCCCAGGCCTCAGTGTTCCTCGGCCGCATGCCACTGGCCCAGGTGTGTTTCCACTGAGCCCAATGTCCCGTGACAGCCATCAAAACCCCGCAGCCCCAGATTTGTATCGGCCCGGGTTAGCGCTTGATCTCCTGCGCACATCCGCGGCATTATCCGTAATGTCTGGAAACTGATGCAACAGTGCAGCCCAGCCAGGTAAACAACTGGTCAAGACGTAACCTAAGCGTCTTGTAATGATATCAGACAAATGGAGGCATATGGTCAGGAGCTACTGTGTGCCTTTATGTGTAAAAACACTGCCAAAATCACTGTGCCTCATATGCTAGCACTTAGACAAATAGCTTGGCTGAATTAAACTGGCAGCCAATGCACTGCTCCACAGTTAATAACAGTTTCCTCTGGTCTTGTGAGAAATTGACAACTTGCTACACCAGCAAAAAATGAAGCAGAGAGGAAATTTGTGAGAGACAGTCTAACACTGTCAAAGAGCCGAAACGAGTGATGAAGGATGAGGTTCAGGGGCTCGGGTTGGGGTACGAGGGTGCAAGCTCATTTGTCTTTCTGACGAGGCACTCCTCTCCGACCTGTTTACCTTCACTCCTGGCAGAAGAAGTGAAGTTGATATACTCATTACTGAAAGAGAAGCAACAAATCACTCCCAACATTGAATACCTGAGTGTTACTAAACAGTGTTATTCAAACTATAAGAACTAATATTATTTCAGAATTAAATACTAAGCCCCCTTGCTATTGGTTTACTATGAGAGTGCACGGTTGCTTGTGCCGAATACAATTTAAAAAACGCTAATACAAATACATTTTTAAACCAGTTTTGACATTAAGTCAGATTCAGATCATGCACTTACATGCGAATAGCTGTGAAATTCACTTTTTCCATTTGCCTGTACTTAGGCAGGTCAGCCTTTTCCAGACGCACACATCTACTTAACAGCGGAAAAAGTTTGAGCTCCAAAAAGAAAAAAAAAACGGCACACTAAAATGCCTTAAAGGCTACTTTATATAAAGTGTAGTGACAAACAAGAAAAGAGTAGGCAGCAGTAGGATTACTCCTTACAACGCTTTACTGCTCTGCTAATGGATCTATGTGACATATGAGTAGCACAGCGTCTTTGAAGTTGCACACTGACATTGATGTTCACTTTGCGAGGAAGAATGTGGCATCTCCCCATTGGCAACATTTAGCAATCCATTTGATGCAGAGAGCAAAGCACCTCATACATGGCCAAATCTAAAGTAAATCTGTTCCACAACTTTCATCTACAGATATCACTTCTCTGTGATCCACACAGACAGAGGAGATTCAGAGGAGGGGGAAAAAGATTAGGAAAAGTTCTGTCTGCCGTTTGAATCCGAGATGATTAATGTAACAGAAAAGAAGAAGAATGACAGTTTGTGTAAGGACTGCGCTTTGTGAAAGCGACCGTGATGTTTTCAAGTTCAGCCTCTCATGGCCTGACTCTCACCACTCTTCTCCCCTCAGCTTAATTAGACACAGCCACACACACATTAGATGGACCTCTTTTTTTTTTTTCTTTTTTTTTTTTTTTGCTTCACGCACTGAATGGCTGGCTACAGTTCAAGGCACCACAAAAAACAGCTATGCAAAACAAGCAGCTTTCAGAGCCAGGGGAAACCATCAGCAAACAGCGCACACATTAAGAACACCGTACTGAGTAGCGTTCAAAAAGCCGCCGGAATCTGAAATGATTTTACGCTCAATTATAGCAACAATTAGAACACATTCTTAAGTCGTGCAAGGAGACAAGGCACTCGCGCAAATGACATCTATGAGCATCTGTTCACATCTGCACGAGAGAGTGTTTATGTGCATGAGGGACGGAGCTGCTTACCTTTCCTTTGTGATTCTCTGTCAAACTGTATGTCCTCATAGAACGAAGCCAAAGTCTTCAGTGACACTAACTAACAAACACACCATCGCACTCCCAAAACTTTTTGCTCTCTCCCGGCAGATCTGCTCATTTCCCCTGCTCACCCCCCCCTCCCTCTCCCTCTCTCTCTCTCTCGCTCTTACTTCAGCACTTCCTGGGCTGCTGTTTATGCTCCAATCAGGCCATCCAAGAAACGCAGGGCTGCCGCTGCCCCTCCGCCCCCCTGCTGTCCCTCAGCCAGCAGCCATTGTTTGGCGGGGGCTTGTCACATGTAGACGTCTGTGTGTGTGTTCCCTCTTGACTAAGGTTTTTTAACCTCTTGCCACTACTCGAAGCCTGGCTCTCCTCAAATAAAATCAGGGGAGGAAGAAGTATACGACATGCTGAGGGACAGAAGGTGGAGGGAGGATGGGAGTGGGGCTGGTTGGTAGGCTGAAGAAAAACACATGGAGGGGGCTTCCTGCTTGAATGTCTTACTGAGAGATACATTTTTTCAGGCATGAGGAAAGGGGGGGGGGGTAGCAGAGTTAAGCAAGGGTTGGGGGTGTGTCTGGAACTTTCTCTCGAAATCCAACAGCTTGTTGTTACAAACCGCAATGAGGCTCAGCCCATCGTAGCCCCCAGAGAGCCTCATAGCCCTGTCTCCAAAACAAGGCGCCTTTCCCATAGTCTGCCAAAAGTTTTCACCGAGATACCTCAAGCCCCGGCCTCTAATTCACTGTTTCACTAAGCCACACAAATACTGCCAGGCCAGCTCTTTTCCAGGCTTTTGGGTGAAATAAATATAAATGGGCGGAGGTGTGATGTGGGGTGCAGAAAACTGAGGTGAAAGGTGACGTGTGGGAGGAGACAGGTTGACAGGAGCACACTGAGCTTTTGTTGGTGTTGTTAACAATTCTATCATCACATGATGGTAACACCTTGCGGTTGCAGAGGAGTTCAGAAAAAAACGGTGGACGCGCACGCTTGGTGTAACTGTGTCTTGCTTTCAAGGTAAGGCTTTTAAAATTAAGAAATAAGTTCAGGATTGAGCGCAGACAGAGAGTAGAGTTTAAAGGCTTCAAAAAGATTTTCCTTCCATAGTTTTGGCCACTGTTTCTCCTGCTGTGATGTCTCATCCAAACAACAGCTGAGGTCTGGGAAAATGGTGTCATCGCTGCAACAGTCCAGGGCGCCAAAATATAACAACCTTCAGATAATCAGATGTCGTAATGGGTTGTAATTATTTTGTTCATCTTCAAGTTTGGTCAACCTGTGGGTTATTTTAAAAACTGTTAGGGTTAGGGATTCCCTTCCATCTCTATATGATCCAAAAAGACTTTAAAAGCTGTCGATCTGTTTTTTCACAATCCATTCGCTAGAATAGAATGTTGCCGTTCTACATTTCTGCAACCATTTCAGTGTTTCTAAAACCACAAATTAATTTCATACCAACATTTGTACATACATGTTGTAGTGTTTTAAAGGGTGTTTTTGATGTTTTGAGGGAATAGGCTACATTAACCATATAACTCAGAAACAACAGCACTATTAAACTTTTTATGGTTAGGTTTTTGGCAGCACGTGGTTAGGGTTAGGGAAAAAATACCAGGGTTTGGCTTAATACAGAGAAAGTCTGCAAAGACGTGATAAAAAATGACTCACAACCACAGTCTTTTCCTAACCCTTAACAAAGCACTTTTATTGCCCAAAAACTAAAAACTTAGAGGAGTCAGGATGTGAACCCCACTCTCTGATGGTAAAGTCCTAGATTTTGTACATCCACCCTCCTGCCTAGGAGGAAAGGGGGAAAAAAAGTAACCGATCCTTCAACAACAAATTACGGTAAGATTATATGTATCCAGTGCACAAAAGGAACATTTTATTCTTGCAAGCGGGCTGACTTTCAGTGCACTTGTGGCAGATAAGACCGATAGCAAACATTAACTGATGTTACTGGAGCCCAAATTTGAAATGAGCAAGCTAAAGCTCTCTCTTCTGCCTCATTATTCACTGTATGAGAGTCTTTCAGTCAGTCACACCAGAAACACAGACAGACTGAGGTGCCTCCGTGCCAGGTTGGATTCAGGAAACATTCATCTTGTTGTTTAGTCTGGGCACCATGTGTTGGAGAAGGGGAGGCCGCTCTCTCCTGCAGACCCCTCCTCTTATGCACACAAGCACAAAAAAAAAAAAACCAAAAAAAAAAAAACCTGACACCGAAAAACATGATGGGGACATTCACCGCCGATTCACTGACTGTTAAGGGGCTCAGACGCACAAAACGGGAAAACTTCAAAGCAGCAGTAGGCGCAAAACAGCAGTTGACCTGGTGCTGACATGAAAAGAGAAAATGTGCTGTCACTACCTCTGCGCTTCAGGTGTGTCTTTGTGCATTGGCATCTTTTTTTTTTTTTTATGTTACTACCATCACACAATAAAGAATGAGAAGAGATGTTGACTCAGAGCAGAGACTCATTTATGGAGCTGATAACAGGATGCAGGTGCAATGATCTATATATAGCACAGTATTTGTTTGGCCGTGCATGTCTGTAACTGTATACGCACGTGCACACGAATGCATTTCATGTGAAAGAGGAAATGCCTTCATATCACTTTCTTCCAACACTATAAACAGGCCCCACTTTGACTAATCCCTCAGAAGTAAATCCTTCCATTGCTGAAAAGAGACCCAAACAAATGGGGAGAGTGGAGACAAAATAAATCAAAACATTTGGGATTTAACAGTGAGAGAGCAGGTGAGGATTACACCTGAAGCTATTCAGTTTGGTGCCTCAGCCTCTGCCAGTCTGCTATTGAGGAACTGATCCTGCAGTCTCCCAGTGAATGAGCCACCTGTGTGTCTTGGAAGAGTCTGATTTCGAATGTACTTGTGTAATTTCTTTCTCGAGTAAAGAGAGCGAAATGACAGGCAGTTCGCTTTCAGGAGCACGAATGCCAGCAAATTCAGAAAACAGCGGACTCGGTAGCGACAGGGTCTCACAGACAGCTTTTCAAAAACGACGCTTAGCATTTTAAAAGACGGCGGAAAAAAAAAAAAAAAAAAAAAATAGCGCAGTGTGTAAAATTTTGCAAAGATGACTCATCGTGCAAAACGTGGATCGGATGAACAGTGACAGCCTCAGTTATCCAGCGTGGCAGCTTGTCATGTGACCTTTGCCTCTTCAGTCCAGCTGTTGTATTGTCGCTGCACATGCTGAACAATGCTGAAATGTCTGTAGAGATGCTGAAGTGGACATAAAAATACAGAAAAGTTTCATTTCTCCAAACAGCACTTTGAATAATGGTATCTACAAAAATATTTGGACCCAAAGCCTTCATAAAACGTATAGTTCAATGCAGTTGAAGTCTACATAGGCTATTGTTTTGAATAATACACCGAAGGATGTTTATCCCTAAAAGGGAGTTCAGGAGCTATCCTGTTTAAAAAGTGTATAAATTGATTACACTACACACATCTTTAAAGCTTTTAAAGCATGTTCACGTTCACAGACAACACGGTCGAACCTGGGTTTTTACGTTAGGGGCTTTGCTGTGGAGCTGTTTTCATTTCAACACCAAGAACCGCAGAGTCAGTGTCTTGCTGGCTCACATTAGATTTGGTTTGCAGGGCATCTCTCTACCAAACTAATACAGAGTGCAAAAAACAAAAAAAAAAAAAAGAGGCACCAAAGGCCTTGGCTGCCATCCACCCAGATCCCACTCTAGCCTGTGGACCAAGCCGCCTTTTACACATATTTAGCCTCAAATCATCCAAAGCCCTGGTGAGCTGCTGCTCTCTATTTTAAAGCCAGCTTCATAATCTTTCACAGAGAGGCTGGAGAGTTTAGCTAGTGGCAACAATGGAGCCACTGGACTAGTATGATCTGAGTCAGCATCAAACACTCCAAAAGTGCATGAAGAAAAAACGTACTTACGGTAAATACTTTACTGTCTATAGATGATGATGTGAACGTTGCATAAATAAAGCGCTGTGTACTCAACTGCAGCGAAGAAACATCTAAGTCGACGCCACAGCTCATGCCCATAACCTTATGAAGAAGCTCTGTGAATGTGGCTGTCAGTGTGGATTTCTGAGTGGGAGAACTGAAACAGTTATTGATTAAATAAATTAATAACAGCCCGGAGTAATGACAATGTGAAGTGAGAGGTGTGAGATCAGAGCCGGGCTGGAGAAGTGAATGTGGCACTATGAGGCCAGTGTGATTGTCCTGTGGACTGCTGCAGGACTGACAGAAAGGAACAATGAGACATAACTCACCCAAAGGGTCAGAGGGGGTCACATGACTGCGTTTCTCTCTGCCCGCCTGTCCCTTTGACTGTTGGCCGCTGTGCATCCGGGTGGACAGTGTCAGCCTCCCCGAAGATGGGTGTATGAACTCGAAAGAACGCGACTGTTTGATACCGATCCGACTCGCAATCAGAAATTAAACACACACAAAAAAAACAAAAAAACAGGTCAACGACAGATTTACAGAGCGCAGGGTGAGTCACAAACAGCTTCTTCAGATCAAGCTCAGACCACATCTGTTGAAAGGTCTGAGAAGTGAGCGTGTGATGTGAGGATCACACGTCTGAATATCGGAGTGAGCGCAAATGTATTCATGAAAAAAATATCTTGCCGAGGTACATCAGAAAAGTTCTTGTCTCACTCAGTACAGTCGGGATGCCCGCGAGTAAAGTAGTCGGTTATAACAAGAACGAAATTACGGAAGAAATAAAAGGACACATAATGCATAGCAAACACCTTTTTGCCTAATGCAGCATACAGTTTTCTGGAATTACCATCATCCTCCTCAGCCCGCAGTTAAAAATATGAATATAAATAAGAGTCTTTATACGAAAGTGTCTGCATTTGGTTTTTTTTTTTGGTTTTTTTCTGGTTAATAATAGCTTCTGTTTACATCTGCACGCTCACGGCTCTTTTTCTTCTTGCATAAAGCCGAAAACATTAACAACATCACAGACAGGGATTGTGAGTCAAAAAATGCCGGGGGCTTTTTGTGGACTGACAAACAGTGATTTAAGCCCAGATTTCAAGTGGAGGAAATGTTGACCGAATATCAACAATCTGAACCAGCTTTTTACAAATACGACAGACACAAACATGCGCATATGTAAACATTTTTTCCCCCCCTATAAGACAATATTTCTAAAACAGGAGCACATACTAATCCCACATCCCACTGAAAATGCTCGAGATACTTTAAGGTCGGTCATAGTTGGATCCATAACATTATGAACTGTGCGCTGAGCGTTTTAACAAACAGAGCAAAGAGGCTTCTAACAGCTAGGTCCAGAATTTGTTATGAACACAGAAATGTCCTCAATGCACTTTGGCATTCAAGCTTCCCGTGATTGTAATGACAACTGTGTTTATCGAAGGCTACGGCACTTTTGTGAATCATTTTTACTGTCAATAACCCCTAACAAGCATAAAACCCCACTAGGACCGCACTGCAGCCACTCCGGTTTATTTTCAGCTGCTAAACGTAAACAGGGGGATGTTTTCTGTGACTGCCATGTTGTTTTCAAATGTCAGGTGGTGCATGACCTCGCGTGCAACTCGGGAGATGCAGCCAAAGCACTCGGTTGTTTTGGCTGTAATTGCAACATTCTGACTATGCGTACTACTGTCTATTTCCACGTGACGCATGGAGCAACTATTGGCACAAAGCAGGGCAGTGCCCTCTCAGTCAAGTCTTCTCTGATAAATAAAGTCAGAATAAACAACAGGGCAAGTCAAAGCCCTCGCGTCCTAAAGTTTCTTTTCAGCTTGTATTAAAATACCAATGATCCAAGGTTTTAACAAGGGACTGAGCAATTACTGGCTATGATTTTTTTTTTTAATCTGATATCCAGTGAATTCATTTAAAAATGTTGTACTTTGGCTCTGATGTCTCGCACAGCACTGCAGCACAGCATCTGATTTACAATACCTCCGGTTCAATTTGAAAACCCACAATAAATATTGCACTTCCAACACTTTCAACAAAGTCCCGTGTTATTGGCTAGTTATTCTAAAAGTTGACATCGGCTCGAAACATCAGTGATCGGGATCAGCGCTGAAACAAAACCATAGCGGTGGATCCTTAGTTTTAACTCTGTAAGGCCCGTAAGGCGGGTCAGCGTCTAGTTGCAGAATCCAAACTTGAAAACATAAAAAAAAACACTACAGAGAAGAGCAAAGAAATCGAGTTAAAAAGGCAAATCAAAGGAGGAATCAGCGTGTGAGTGATAAAATCCCAGATCCCCACCTGTCGGGTCAGGCTCTCCTCCCACCTGGCACCACATCTGTCCAGCGCTCCATCTCTATTCTTCCCCTCTATTACATAACACTTTCAAATTCAACTGCAGTGCAAAAAGCAATAACTATAAATACATGTTTTTCTTGTCACAGAAATGTGAATCCTAATCAGGTTTATAGAGTAATAAAATGCATTTAGTTTGATTGAGTTTGGTCCTTAAGTGCACTTTAGTGCCATCTGTTGCAAAATGAGAATTACTGGTCTTAATATTATGCTTTCAGAATGCCCAAGAATAATGAGACTTAAATATTTATTAGATGTTTTATGTTGTGCCAAAGGAAAAAAAAAAATGAACAAACATGCTTTCCTTGAGACATACAGCAGGCTTTGCCACTTGCTGCAGTGCCGCATCTGCCTCACAAAGTATTTATTATGCAAAACATGTCTGCGAGGAATTTAGTGATAACGCTTCCCTATAAGTCATTTGCTTATCGATAAAAGCACTCTTTACTGGTACTCTGGAAAACATTTCAACAATGAATAATTGATGATTACTAGTTGCGCATCACATCAACTGCCAGCTGTCGCATTGTGAACTGTAGGCCTCAATCAACAACTTAGCACACCCCTCTCGACTTCCCATTCATATGAGAGACACTCCCTGTCTGCCTGTCAAAGGATTCCAGGGGATCACACAACAACAAACAAATGCGTCATGAAATATGCAGTGCTGAGAAACATTTGGTCCCTATCACAATTAATATTTTCTCCCAAAGAGCATACAGAGTGCAAGAGAAGAGAGAATAAAAAAAAGGAAAATGAGTTTTGACTGCTTTCTCATTACAGCTACAGCGTTTCATCGGCTCCATGTGGTCAGAGCAGGAAGGAATCTATGCATTATAATAAACTTCACACGTCCGTCCACGATGCATTTCATTGTCCTGATAGTAGCCACCGCCACACTAGCACATCTGTAAAATAATTAAATCGCTGCTACTAAACCAGTCGCCATTATTACTTCTGGCAAATTAACTTGACTGATTCTGAAGTGAGTTTACAAATTCGCAGGGAAGTGCTAAGTAATGTAAGAAACACCTTTAATTATTCGCAGCGAAGACAAATAAACGTTAATCTGGTTTTATGACAGGTTGTTCAAAGCTAGGAGCAACTTTTAATTTTGTAGAGACAGAAAAAGGGCTGCAGAGAGACATCTACAACCTTTGAGGAACGGCGTAGAAGATTTAGCTGGATCTAATTAAACAAACGGAATATAATATTCATAATTATGTTGTCATTAGTGTGTAATCACCTGAAAATAAGAATTGTGTTTTGCAGTCGTTGCGGCCACTGCATTGGAAGGTGCAGGGGTACCGTTACATGCTCCTAAATATTAGACACCGAACCTTTACGGACTGGTTGAGATGTGTCCAGTACGGGGGTGCGGATATTTTCAGGTTGTGCTAACAGGGTTAAATAATCCGCAGGGAGCTAAACAGGTCAGTGCCATCACAAGAGCTCAGCGGTTCAGCGTCTTTTCTCTAAAAACAGAAACCCCGCGGGGACAGTCACACGCAACCACCACCACTTAAGACACCTCCATGCACGAGTTGTCCTCACCATCACACCTGCGCATGTGGCAATAGATTTGTGACGTCTCCAAAAAGGGTGAACACTACCCCCCCCTTCTTTTTTTTCTTTTTTTTTTCACGCTGATCGTGCGTGATTCGCGTCGTCGTCTCACCGCCTGTTGCGTAACTGCAGAAAGGGTCTTGCCTCTTCTGCCTCACATTGTGTTTTTCTCCAGTCTCCCCGGTCAAAACAGATGAAATATTATATAACAAGGGATGTTAAATAAAAGCTTCTGATGCCTATCACTACTCATCTACATTCTTCAGATGGGCGTCTTCAAAACTATTGGCTGGGAAGCTTCATGACAAATGGTTATTTGGCTGAGTATAATACAAGGAGACAATTGCAGCTGGGAAACAGACTCTACAAATAATGGATGCAAACAATTGACTTTTGCACAGCAAAAATAATCTGATTTAAAGTGTATTTTGACTCTTTCTCTCAGAGCAGTGTCAGGAGTATAGTAATAAAGGGATTAAATCTTTTTATCCTGTCACCCAGTTGAATGGTCTATTAAATTTGCTTCTACTGCTCCAAAAACTGATAACATATTCACCCTTTTTGATTTAATTCTCATGATGAATTGGAATAAGCGTGGCAGAGCTGGAGATAAAACAAAAAAAAATCGGGGAGAGGGAGAAATCGGCTGTCACCATTTTCTTGTGTGCATCCCAGTTTTCTGTCAAGTTTTAAACCTCCAGCTGTTAACATCAGCTCAGCTGAAATCCCCTCCATTCTTCTCCCCGCGGCTCAGCGAGACAGCCGAGCTGAAATGCTGTGTCAGTCTCATGATAGCTTTTGCTGCCTAGCTAAAAAGCATGCATGTCTTACCAGTGACTTCATCACACAGCCAAACTGTATTATTCCCCCTTTATAAAATCCCCAGATATAAGAGTGGGTGGGGGAGGAGTAGGTTTAATCTCTGATTCAATGTTTCTAGTGTTTAATACTGTAAGAATGCACCAACGATGCTCGCAGGCACAGCACGGCAATCAAACGCATTGCAATGTTTAATGTTTGGGGAGAAGAAACTTGGAAAAAAGTGAAGTTTTTAGTCACAGCCTAATTGAACAGACTGCACAAGCAGGGATAAAATGAATAAATGCCAAATAAACACTTTGAGAGACATAAACGTGCAGTACATGAGAGGTGAAACTCTGTGTGGGCATAATGAATCAAATTCAACCTGAAATCCTATTTACTGTACAGCTGGGGGCGCTGCTTGCCAGGAGCTACTGAACTCAACAATATGGAGTGGAAGAAACTCACCACACTTTCACTGATGTCAAAGACTTAAGTGTTCTGTGGTGTAATTATATGAAGTGGTAGGAAACCTGCTCACTATCAAAAGCTGAAGATGAGAGATTCCACATGCGGCCAGGAAGTCTGTTTTATTTCTAGTTGCAATAAGTACAAAGTGTAGTGCAGCGAGGGATAAATCTTCTCTCCTTTCCTGCAGTAAACAGCACACATGCTCGGTGTTACACAGCCCGACTCTTTCGCGTTCTGCACCCTTAAGCACGGGTAGCCTTTTTTAAAAAAAAAAAAAAAGTAACACCGGAATCACAAGTACGATCACAAAGTCAAAAATCAGGACATGTACAAATACAATTAACTGCAGAATTAGAGGCAAGAGAGAAACAAAACTGGCAAAGTCGGGGAAATAAATCAGAATAAGCTGACAGAATTGGGTTTCTGCTTTATGAATTCGTCCCTTCCATTTTCTGAAACTGACAGAAGACATTAAAGTAGAAATTTATAATTCAGTGCACATGGGTCACAGTTATCTTAATAGCCTCAGAGCAGGGTGACAGTCATTACGTTAACTACAACAGGCTGAAATCCTGCCAAGCACATGACAATTATAACACAATGTGTGTCTATTGTGCAGGCAAACGAAGTGCGTTTAAAAGTGACTCAATTATTTTCGGTTAGCCCGCAGTTAGAATGCAGACGCAGTTACCAAGCTGCACTGTAGGAGGCTGCGCCATTTAGACACAATTTGCACTGAAGCCTTTAAACAGAAACACTCCTCAACCACCCGTCTGCCTAAGCAATTCATTCACTTTGTTAGGGATGAGCGCAGAAAACAACAACTTTGTCATGATCTATACATTACACCGATGAAATGTCTTTTTGACTTAGTAAATCTACGCTTTCTCTCGATCGTCGTTTGCCATCCACGTCTTGAACCGGCATAGATCGTGAACATTTAAAAACACGACAAAAAAAAAACAAAAAAAAAAAAAACTCTTGCTTGACTCGTGGCTTTCATTTCGAAAAGCAAAACCGCACACAAGCTAATAACTCTGTGTGAGAAACTGGAACAGTTTGGCTTCACAAATAGTCGAGATTTTTTCCAAACACAGGGTTGACATACTTCTCCACAGCATGGGAATTCCCATATTATCAGTTTCACATTCAGACTGACAGTGAAAAAGGGGGGGGGGGGTGAGCTGTTGCAGCAACAGTTGCTTCCAGGGAATACATGTTATTTTTCTCATCTTGCAAACCTTGAGCACTTCCTCATTATTCATGCATCAATAGCATCTAGTAACCATAATGTAATCGCACCTTCTTGGGACCCAGATACTGTAAGAGACAGTATCATAACAACCATACAGGTAAGATAACCACAACATTTTGAAACGTACAGCCCAAACCGACATTCCATATAGTCCTTTACAGAACGCAGGTTCATACATGTAACTGCATCTCAACACCAACGCACACTGACGCATTAGACGTAGACACGATGCAGGCAAATAGAAAAAGAAAAAGAAAAAAACTGAATAAGCACTGTCTGGCTTTTATCCATCTGCAACTTTTTTAATTTCTCTTCTTCTTCTTCTTCTTCTTCTGTCTGTGTGTGTCTCTCTCTCTCTCGCTCTGTCCTGGGAGGAAGAGAAAGAGGCCTATACATCAGTGAGATTTAATGCCGCCTCGTCCTGCTCAGCACTCGTATCACATGGTGTACATCATCAATAATCTTTACGAGTCAGTGCCTTGGCTAAAACACAAGGGTTATGTGTTGCGCCTGTTGGAACTGCAAACTCCCAACCCAAGCATTTTTTGTAAATTCTTAACTTGTTTTGTTTGGTTTTTTTTTTTGCATGTAATTGCACTCCAACGTTAAAAAGTACCGCCGAGAATATAAGACAGTCCAGTGGCTGGAAATTCATATGCAAATACAATACTTACATACAATTCCAGCTTTATCAGACGGCAAAAGGGTTTGGGATGAATATGGAGAATTTTAGGTCTGGTGTGGGCAAAATATGTTGTTGTTTTTTTTTTTCTATTTCCCCTTTCAAGGGTCAGAAGTCAACCAAGACATAAACACACTGAGTACCATTTCTGTCAACAACAGCGAATGGAGACATGACAATTTCAATTTTCTCAGTTCCTCTTACTGACCAAAAAACCACAACTATGCTTTCAAGAAATGCCCTTAAAAGCAGAGAACTCAAACACCGACCGAGCATAGCAACATTTCAGAATTGGCACGTGACCTTAGAAGAAAGGAGTAATTTAATGGAGTGCAAAGTGGTATTGTATATTTTTTAAACGCTGCAGGGGCCCATTGGAACATGCGGAACAAATGCCAAAGGAAGCGGTTTCAGTCAAACGTCTGCTCCCATTATTTCATCCACGTCATTTCAGTGTTATCTTAGATATGATATACAGCAAATGACACACAGTATGTGCCCCTGCAGTGTCAGCGAAAGGTCAGTGGGACTTTAACTCTTCTAATGCTGTAGATTAGAGCTTTATTATCATGCCTCTTGTGGCTTAAGGTAATGAAAACAATCTCCGTGTCTCGTGAAGGACACAATTCAAAGAAAGAAATCAGTTCGCGGATTAAAGGGTGAATTTCTACTCCGGTTTAAACCGAGAACTAACAGTTCATGGAGTTTGCAATCTCCCTGGAATCTAGAGACTGTAGTATGATAATATAATATAACCTGCTGACAGTTACTCATGTCGGCAGCATCATCACATGCCGCAGTCATCTGACAAAGTGTACAGTAGGTCCCAGTGATGGATCATGTGGTCATCACACAGTGAGTTCAAATACTAGGTCAGAGCCAGTTACTGTACTCAAACATGTTTCACTGGAAGGAGGACTTTGCATCACTTTGGGAAATATTCATTGATTTCTTGCTAAAAGTGAGACCGCAAGATCTGCTGGTCACAATGACACAACGCACAGAAGTTCACAAAAACCCACAACTTCTTGTTTTCACTAGAGGAGGTTAGAGTAACCGCTCGAGAGCCCAGACCATGAACCACAACAGCCCCAGTTTGAGTCACTGCCCATCTTTCTCTCTCCTTCTACCCTGATATTTTGTCATCTCTACTTTCCAACCATGAAGAAAGGTGCAAAAATATATTTTAAGGCAGATCCTTTCGTGTAGCTCGCGTCACAAAAGCCAGCAAACATATTCTCTTAAAATGAATTCCGGAAGTATTTTCTCCTCATGTGCGTGAGACGAAGACAAAGGAATATTTGAATGACCTCAACCAAAAAAAAAATCCCGTGAATTGATCACAGATGGTTACCAGCAACGCTAAATATTAATGTAATATCAATGAAAAATCCAGTCCCCTAAAGTAACATGTCAGTGTTTAAGGAATAAAAACAGCAGGAGGTTCAATTTGCATCGTCTGAACTGCAGAGATAAAAGTTTCCCAGTGTGAGAAATTTTGTGAATATTTACTAGTTTGTGAATACAGAGTGCATTTACTGTGCCCAGGCAGACAGAAAAACAGACACACACACGCACAAATCCATACACCACATCACATTTGCCTGAAGGGCAAAAGGGAAAAGTAAAAGAGGAGGTGGAGACATATTGATTTCTCTGTCGACTCTTTCAGAGGAAACCCTGAGGGAGGCCTTACATCCGCTTACACCCCCCAGTTGGGTGAATTAACCACATTTATGCTCTGGGCTGGAACACACACACACATTACATTAAACAGAAAAAAATAAATAAAAAAATCCAGTAGTGAGATGTCTGATTTGAAGGAATTTCATGCCACATTTGCAGTATTAGCTTTGAACACCGCGTGGAATTAAGCCAAACTAACAAGCCACAGTGAGTAGTGAATTTGTAAACGACCTGACTCTGATTAATCATTTTTGACTTAAACAAGTGAAAACGCCGGGACTTCAAGTCAGGGTGGGTACGGAAGAGATTAAAGCTTTTGTTTTATCCTTAATCTGACAGGCGAAAAAAAAAAAAAAAAAAAAAGCCAAACTCCTCAGTTGTTCTCTCTTTAAAAGCCTCACTGCCCCAGGAATCAGGAAGAAGCAACATGGCCTCAAGCTACACCCCTGAAAGAAAAACACACCAGACCGAACAGGGGGATTTACAATACACACTCATGAGGAGTCACATAACCAAACCTCTTTCTTCTTGCTCAGTGGCCCGATTATTGTCTGTTTCTGTTTGAGAGATGAGTCACATTTGCTCATTTTTAAACACAGACCCCTGGTCCATGAACACACCATTAACTCACCTACTCTCGAGCTTCTAATGACTCATTGGATTTCTCTGTAGTCACTGGGTACTTATTGACAAGACAAGGACAAAGGTGAGTTGTCTCCCACAGCTGAGAAAACATCAAGGCACTGCCACTTCCTCTCTTGCGGCATTCAGAAGAAAAGTTCCTTTAAAACTTTTAAACACTCTCCTAATTGATGAAATGTGTGAGTGGATTAGAGAAACGAATGTAAATGGCTAAAAGAAAAATGCTACTTTTTGCAGCTGCTCTTCTCGTTTTTATTATTTGCAAAGTATGCGACCTTTTAGAGACACTAATCGGACGATCTTGTAAATTCCTCATGCAGACACAGGAGAAGAATTTGATGTATCCGACCAACCATATGCCCGGTACCAGAAAGCGAATGAGTTAATCTTAAGTAAATAATATAAATTCACACGGTAAAAGGTGGTGATCGTGCTGTGTAGAAGGGTTACTGACATGATGGGGTGAACTGGTATATGATTGCTGGATTCAGAAGTAGAGTGGGGGGTTTGCTTAAAATCAACCCCCTACTTATGGACTTGTCAGCTCCATCAAAAAATAGAAAGTCTGGATAGTACAAAGGTAACAGGAGCTAAAAATTCCACTTTGACAAGCTCGCGTGGGACACTACAGTGTGCCAGAAGCCTGTAAACAGTCCAATAGTAAAGAAGACATATATGCCCTTGAAAACTATTCGTACCGTTTAGTAAAACAAGATGCGTGTTTATCCTCCTTTCATTAATATAATTTAAGGAAACATGCGTTAACATAGTAGGTAACGGCACCTTAACGCTGGATGTCGCCCACTATGAAGCGGATAAAAGAAGAAGACAGAAACATGGTGTTGAAACACGGTGAACGCTCCTCCTGTAGATATTAACGGCTCATTCTAAGGTAACAAAAAACACAGCAGTTCTTATTTCCCTGTGATTATACACTAATGAAAACATTATTATGAATATCATACTCCGTTTCTGCAGTTAGATCTTCCTAAATACCCCTAAATCTTACACACTGGACCTATCATTCTTATCATGAAACCAATATTTTTTTCTCAACAAGAACCATAAATTCAGTCAGATCTGGCAACAATCTCTTCGTACAGTTCCCTCATATTACTAGCGGTTATGGCCAAAAATAGATTTCGTGAGCTCACAAGGATGTTAACCTTTGACATTTCACACCAACATCTTAACAGTTCAATGTTCCCTCAAGGTGTTCCAGAGACGTCGCATTTCTGTCAAACCGTTCCTCACATGTCACGTTTTGAACATAATGGGGACAGACAGATGGACGGACACGCCGTCTTTTAGAGATGCGCCGTGGACGCGTCTAAAAATATGTGTGCTATAATTACTGACACCTTCTCATTTAATATTACTTGCAGCCTCCTTTCGCCAAGGTTACAGCTCTGAGTCTTCTCCTATAAACATAACGAGGTTTGGGAACACATGGCAGAGGATTTGAGACGATTCCTACGTAAAGAATCTCTCCAGATCCTTCGAATTCTGAGGTTGATGCTT
>JAPQRN010000014.1:11802711-11826299 GCA_037367275.1 Coranthus polyacanthus | reverse complement strand
CAAAAACCTACAAGGGAATCTTTTTAATCAACATCACACTGGAAACTGCTGCATCATCTAGAAAAGACTTAGATGATTTTACCTTGAAAAGCATATTACAGAGAGGCAAGCTTGGTCAAAGTCGCACCAGAGGCTACAGTAAAACTTGAATGTTCTTCAGAATAACAATTTTTCACCCGAGCAAACAATCAATATTTCATCAGAGACTTTTTAGTAGTTCACAGACTCATGAAATGAACATCTGAATCTGAAGCTCTATCTGGAACACATACTGTATCTAAAATCGGTCAACAACATCAGCAACAACAAACTGCGCTTTTTCCCCTCTAATGTGAATTCCTTTACTCTCCTCTGTGGTTCTAGCTGTTGACTGCTCTCAGATCCCGAGTGAAGAAAAGTGACTCAAAGGCAGAGAAGAAGCCCATGAGACAATGAGACTCGCTGACAGTCGGGACCAATTAGTCTTAACACTCAGCTGTTCCTCGGGGGAGAGCCACCCAACATGTCACGTTATCTGCGGCATCGAGTCGCAGTAAATGCAGCACTGATCATGCCTGCCACTCATTCAACAGGTCAGAGGCGATCGCAGCCTCGGCGGGAGAAGTGCTGTCTCTGCGATTATCATTAGCTATCTCTGAAACAAACAGGATTGATCATGGTGAGTCTACAGTATTGTCAACTCATCTACACTCTAATTTAAAGGAACACCGTGTCATCAACTTTTATAGTTGGCACTGGTTCATTTTTCAGTCTCTCCCCCTTCTGTAGAGTATAATGCTGTTTAAAAAAAAAACCACTTTAGCTCTTTTGTTTCTTGCAGTACATTGAAGTGTTTGAACTTGATGTTCTACCTTTATGGATTTTGGTGTCCTCTGAAAATCGGCTTGTAAAGAATTGAAGGATGGTTGCAAAGCCCGGGACTTGAAAATTGCCTGCCTGCACGAGTGCATGTTTCAACCATGCAATTGCGTAAAATTCTTAATAGGCAGTGTTCAGAAATGTTTAGTCTGCATCTAGTTCTGTACGAACACGAAAATGCACGCTGACTGACAATCAAAGAGTGCTCTTCATTCAAGCTGTAGCCCATAAGAACAGAAACAAATGTGCAGAGAGGTAGCTGTGGTCACATTTCATATATTTAGACTGAGAGAGAAAAAAAAAAATCAGAATATACACATTGGATTAAACTCCCTAAACAAAAACAACCGTTTAGCAAATCGTTTTGCAGATCTAATTACATTACAACAGAATTTCTGACAGAAATGGTCATGTGAATGTGGTTTCCTGAGTTAAGATGGATGCCGTTCAGTTTCTACTAAAACCTGAAATAGTTAAGAATCATCATATCACAGTGTATTCAACATAGCCCTTTGTACCACGTGCAGCACCATGAGACATTTATGTGAATTCTGAAAAAAAAGAAAATTGCAGAAGATTATCCGTCTCACACACATTTCTCTGCAAGGTGATTCATTTGTGAAAGGAATAGGAAGAAATAAACTGCCTATAAAGTATGAGATGAAGGATCCACATACAACATGAAAAACGTCTTTACAGTGTTCTAGAAAGAAGCCCATCGAGAAATGCATTTAATATTGGCAGAAAGAATTGGATACCGATGACGAGTGGAAAACCTCTATTGAAAATATCCACAGCTGTTCAAGAAATGCTAAGCAAAGTACTGCACAGACGGCAGGACGGCAGGCAAGACTAAAACAATGTAAAAAAAAACACAAGAAGCCAAAAAAATGACTTTAAGAGACAGTGTTTTGACAGTGAAAGAGTTGATAAAAATGTAGATCTACGG
Source organism: Coranthus polyacanthus (assembly GCA_037367275.1). NCBI lineage: Eukaryota > Metazoa > Chordata > Actinopteri > Kurtiformes > Apogonidae > Coranthus > Coranthus polyacanthus. The sequence goes on along the minus strand of JAPQRN010000014.1, from coordinate 11,824,492 downwards.
CAATTCATGACATATTTTTCTAAGTTTGGGTTCTGTGGAGACATCAGATTTCTCTTTTGGGTCTGGAGCTGAAAAAGTCTGGAAACCACAGCGAATGCGGACAGAATGTGTCCCAGATCACCTCCGAACGTGTCCTCAGTGACTGGCATCCTGAAAAATCGTGCTGAGACCTTGCATTAGAGCTGTCCGCATGTGATCGGATTTACCAGGATGTATGTTAATGCAAGGTCTGAAGAGGGCTTCTGTCTCAGCAGTTCTTACAATGCCACAGGTTACAGACTTTAAGGCCTTTAATGGGGAGTTTCCTCCTGTGCTCTGTGTGGTCGAATCAGTTAGCGAAGGATAGATATGAAGCCCAGGTCATCTCTATCTACACAGCCAGAAAACTGATATTAGAATTCTGGAAATGCGAGAAGCCCCCTCAACATTAATGTACCATAGTGTCACATGTCATCTCCTTGTAACCTACGTCTAACAAGTTCTTTTTTTCCTCCCCATTTTTGTTTTCTGCATTTCTGTACCGTCTCAAAAATCAGACATAAACAAAAAAAAGAAAAAAAAAGAAATCAACATAAACACAAATAATTCTCAGTTTGTAGTTATTTTATGTAACCACACCACACGCGATGCTTAAAGTGCTGTCATGTCATTTGATTCTGGTGAGGTTCTGTCCCTGGAAATAAGTACAACCGCTTCTAAACACGGACTCATAAGAGGATTATTGTCGTACAATACAAAATATTTACCTCACATGTTCTGGCATGCCGAGAGGCAACAAATCAGAAAATAATAAATAAACAAATGGATACAATAGTGAGTTGTTTTAAGGCTTTCGGTGAGAGGATATTCACGGTCTGGAGTCTCACAGTCAGTGTCATCATGAATTCCTGCTCCTTATGTCCTGTCTCTGGGGCCCCCCTGTGGCCTTATGAATCACTCCTGCTCTTTACCCTCCATGGGTGTCGACATGTGAGCGTTCACATGCTCAAAACCAACACACACACACAGTCTTGAAATGTCTACCTCTAAACTCATATTTCCACACAGTTACCCGAGAAGCAGCGGCCACGCATTAAGCGCACACAGCCTCGTCCTATCCTTTTACGCCTCAGCATTTTTAGGAGAGTTTAGCTTCTTATCTGGACAGCCTGTCAAGTGTGTTATTGGAGGCAAACGGAATGCTTCTGCCTGGAGTGTATAAAGAGGATATGAAGAGAGACAAACCACCGCTCCATTCAGACTGATGTAAATAAGAGGTTTCTCTATTCTCTTTATGGCTTATTGATTTTTAGTTCGATGGCTGGCTGCAGACAGACGGGGAAAGAGGGAGAGGGAGAAGAAAATAGTCACCAAATTCTGAAAACAGCGGCATCTTTCTGGGGACAAAAACACGAGAAGACTGGTGCCACATTGAAAACACTTTCACGTCAGAAGAGCACCATGTTTTTGCATACAAGCACTGCAATGTGTGCCATAATTGCTCTTATGAAGCAATTACATGATCAAGTTATTATGGTAATGAATGGATTTTTTGTTGTGATATGTTATACTCTGTTTTTAGCCTTTTTTCAAATAACAAAAACAGCCAAAACATGGGGGGGAAAAAAAGGTTAATACAGACCGCCTGTTAAATGTGGTGGGAAAACACAATGAACTTATTCAAATATGTTGGGTGAATGATATTCTAGTATTACAGCGGTGGAGTCACATTGAGGACTCATATCTGTGGTGTTTTTGAGGCAACGTTAGAGCTCACATCAGATCACATTAAAGGCTGCTTTTGGCACAAATACAGACTCAAAATGCACAGAGCCACAATATTTACATCTGCTCAAGAACTAGAACCAAAAGGTTAATATATTTAAATACATTCCGAAAGTCTTTCGTGCACGGAAAGAAAGTGAATTTTTGTGCAAGATGAGATATCTCAAAAACTGTAATTTTATCCCCCCACCTGCTCATCTTTAGTAAGGGCACATTTGATATGAATACAAGCACGCATGCACATATCCTTGCACACACACACACTAAAGGCCTGTTAGATCTTGTTGTTAGCATCATGTAAACAGCTTGAAGAGCTAAGGAAGGCTTTTAGTGATTCATATATTATGGAGGAGGAATGATCTTGTTTTCTGTCTGGGTTTGTTTTTGCTTTTGCCTCTCACAAAAGTGGAAGATATTCATGTGTGTGTCCAAAATGCACATTATGAAGTCCTGCATGAACATGTGTAAAAGTATTCCTGACTGCGCGTGAAGTTGTCAGATTTGAAAAAGAGGACGACACTGGCCCGTGACTGGAGCCACTAGAAGGAAGCGCCGTTCATATAAAAACTGGACGTGTGACGTGCAAATGATTACACGTAAACGACTTGAGACTGAAAGATGTTTTTTTTTTTGACTGGTGAGTTCTGAGGGTAGAGGTGGGAATAATCTAAAGATGCAAGATGTTTGAATAAATGGTTAAACAGCTACACATGCGGCACAGAATTTCTCTCTAAACGGAGAAAAGCTTCTTCCACTGGGCAAAAATCTGCTCACTAAATGGTGTGAGCCTTAATGTGGTCCATCATAAATTCTTTCACAGTTAATCAGGTGTTTTTTCAGTACTGTTTAATAGCGGCGACTCCCATTCTGCTGCAGGAGCTGCAGTTCAACCAGATTCAAGCTAACAACGGCTATTTCGTTTTTTTGACCTTTAACATGTGAAAATGCCATTTGTCTAAGCGCTCTCACGGGGATTGTGAATAATCTGTGTTTCTGTGTCTGTATCTGCATGTGTGTATGTCTGTGTGTTCACATGCTTGCCAAGAAACTAGATTTTCACTGGCGGTTTTTGTGGCTTGCGTCTCTAAATCAAGCTGACAGCTTTGAAATGGCCGAATATCATCCCCATAAATTTACATACTTTTACTGGTGAATATCATTCCACTCAACATCACAAACACGCTAATCATTACAATTAAACGTTGTAAATCAGACCAACCGAGCTGAACTATGAGGAACACAGGCAATTTACAGTAGCGAAAAAAGTCTCACAACACAGGAGCTTGTATAGACCCTTATACAGTATAGGCATCCAGTCTTTCCACTTAACAGTCTATTAAAACCAGTAATTAATTTCAAAGCTAAGTTTAATCACTACATCTTCATAACCTATGTCTGCACAGGCAAGATAGATTAGGCAAGCCAGTCATGCACAGATCTCTATAGATCTTTATTAATGTGGAATTTTCATTCCTTGATGAGCATCGCTGCCCTGCTCCACTGCAAGTCAAGTGACTAAGCCGAGCGCTTGGACGGCAAATTGCATGTGAATATGAATGCCTGAAGTCATATTAAAGTTGTTGAGATGAGCGTCAGTACTGTGTGCTATATGCTGTAAGGCTGGGGTTCTCAAGCTTTTTGGAGACAGGGGTCCTGTACGGGGGAGTAGATTTTCCGAGGACCCCGTCATAATCACAACACCAGTGAAACGTACGCTTACTGCCATTTCTCATAGATACGTTGGAATTCTTTCTTTGTTCTAAAACTTTTCAAGGTGAATGCCTCAGTCCCTTTTTCACAGCGATAAGCGGAAACATATCTCAACTTGAATCGTGTTATACTTTTAAACACACGGCCATTTTATTCATTTGGACTCAACTTGTACCATGACTGACATAGTCCTAATAAACTCAGACATTTCAAATGACCAGCTGACTTTCAGTAAGTGCCTCATCTTTAAAATACTGAACATATTGTTCCGTATTCATATCATTGGCAGATAGCTCTGAAAAACTCATAACAGAAATTATGATAATGACAGAAAAATGATTTTGTTTTGCCCTCATATTGTGGCTGCTTTGTAATCAGATACGGCTTCATTTTGGTCTACCGTCACTGTTCTCAATAAAACCAAACCCAATATAACTGTCTTCATACTTTCTCAGTTTATCTAGTTTGGGCTTAGCATCACTTGAAGATGTGGACAGAGTCGACTCAAATATTTCTCCATGCTTGCCAGCTAGCTAGCTGACTAATACACCAAACTAAGCAGCAGCAGGAACGGTTTGTTGCACCCTGAGTGAAGGGAATGATTCATGACAGATTGATGTGATGTGTCACAATCATATCAGAGTTTCTATTGCCCCAAAGCTACTGCGGGGGGGAGTAATGGAATAATATTTCATTTGTGTAAATGGTCCCCATCTGTAGATATGCACTTTTTAAGGCTGCAACAAAACTGTATAATATATAGCACATTATTTCACTGAATACTGGCTTGTGGATCCCACTTTGAGAACCAACACATGAAGATGGAACACAGTCTCAGCTTATTACACGATGAAATGAATATTTGTGACTTAAAACTCTATAGAAAAGGGAGGGATGATGTGTGTTATGTTCCTTTAGTCCACACAGTTACCCCAGAGGCAGCGGAGCAATAAAATGAACAACAGTGGAGACAAACCAACACACAAACTGCAGTGACAGCAAACACCAGCATCCATGTCGCAACACAAGAGGAAGCCCCTTAACTTGTACACAATAGTCAAGTAGACAGGCACACAGACACATGCACATCCACATAAACACACAAGCCTTCAGTCAGCAGCAGAGATCTGCTGAACAGCCTGGGACAGTCAGGGACCAGAGGGAAAACCATGGGACAGATAGAAGCATCAAACACAAAGGGGCATCAAATGATGATGACTGAAAGAAAGGCACACAAGGGCGCTAAATACGAAGCTTGAAATGGGAGCGTTGTAAAAATAAATCAGATGCAGAACTGAACGGAGGAAGGACAGGAGCGGAGGGCTTTTTCATGCGTGATATTAAGGTGCGCTTTAAGCGTCTGGTCTCAAGACAAAAAGACGTGGATTCTTTTGGCTCCACTTCTCTTCATTATGCTATGGCTCAAATGATCCTACAGAATAATGAGGCCCGGTTTTTATGGCTTACCTCTGTGGCAATAATACGAATCAACAGTCCAATTCCTCGGCTAGAAATAGCATTGAGATGAGGTTAATTGTAATAAATTGCCGAAGAAATAGCTGCGGGCCCTTGTTGACGGCCCAGCCTATGGGAAACACAAAGTTATATCTAATTTTACTGTAGGAGCATATTCTCATGCCACAGCATCTGGTGTTTATCTATTTAATCTCAGGCCCCATTTGGGAAAAACACAGGGTTTCTGTAAGTGTCATTTGGAAGTTAAGTGTTCCACAACCACAGATTGACAAGAGTGCAAGGTCTCACTTTGTAAGAGTCAATCACATCCTTGAAAACTGTGCTGTGCAGACAACTCCAAAGTGAAAAGATACTAGGGCCTTTGTTTCTCAGAGTCAATTCGTCAAATGTGTCTTTTCAACAAGAAAGGCAACCTAACAAGACCACTGGCACACATATGTTTTTGATTGGCCTTCAGTTTCACAGCTCAGGTCAGGGGTTAGTCAAGCCCACCCCACGTCCGACATCTGCCCCTCCCGGTCCTGACCCTTTGCCTTAAAGCAGGTTTGTGTACACACATGTTTCAGTGTTCATGACCAGTTGAGACTGAGCTGGACCCCCCTGGGTTTCCTGTGCTGTGTCGTACTCTCAGTCTCCCTAAACACACCTCCCGGTTCCCCAAGGTGCCGATGAAAAGACTTCAGAGGCCTGATTCATCTGGGCCAAGGCCTCCTTAATGAACTGATGAACTCACACTAAGACCAAGACACGCTCTGGATGCCAGGGAGGCTGATTAAAGAAAGAAGGCGAGGGAAAGGAAAGAGGGGTGGAGGAGAAGAGGGAGAAATGTATAGAAGGGAAGAGAAGAGGAGGGAAAAAATGTTCCTCTCTTGAGGTAGAACCGGTCCTTCAATCTCTGCGGCCCCTGTGCTCCTCTTTTGGAAGAGTGGAAGGGGGGGAGGGCTTTGGCCAAAAAACCCCTGAGTCTGATCCTCATTAAGAAGCACAAAGAACATCAAAGACCAACCCCAAACCTCTATCAGTCAGGAGCACCCACAATCCCCGTGATATTAAAACTCAGAGACGCCATTCAGTGTCAAGTTCTGAGGCAGGCGCAGGGGCTCGGGTGACTCAGGGGTTGGGGGACTTTGAGGTCCAGAAGGTCAATGGAAAGTTTGAGCTGACTTCTTCTCACCTCAGTGATTGGCCACTGCTGAATAATCTTGCAAAAGGAAGAAAAAAAGCAATAGACGATGATAACCAGCTGTAGGTCGATAACAGTAACTCGGAGCTATGAGTACTCTATGAACATTTTAAACAAGACACATCTCCCTGGTGTCTTATTATAAGCTAACAGCGATACAATTATTGTTTGTTCATGGCTAATACTTTGCTCAACCTGAAAAAGGTAGGTTGATTAAAAATAAGGTGTCACCTTAAATCCCTCACTTTTCAGCAAAGGTAAGAGGTGGCCTTTGCTTTTATTCTCCACACTTTGAAGTTGTATCAAGGTCAGCTCTTCATATGCCATATAATCCTTGCAGCTGCTCCAGTAAATGTAAGAGCCGTTTTCATGTAACATTAGTGCTTGAAGGTAGAAAATCTGAGGCAAAAACTCAGGGGCACGAATGAAATGCATTCTTATTTTTTCACTTTTTTTTTTTTTTATCAAGGTTTGTTTAGTTTTCATTGACTTGAACACACATTTTTATCCAAAGTTAAAGAAAAAAGATCAGCTGATGTGACTTAACCAAAGTATGCGTTTTACAGTGGTGAATATTTAGTCCACTTAGCAATGTTTAGTATGTATGTAAAGAAAAACAAAACGAAAAAAGCAGCTAATTTTTCACTTTTTTATTTTAAGTTGTGAGGCATCCAGTGTTAAGCTACGTTACCGTCACCTACTATAATATCACTTTAAGTAAAAAGGGTCAAAACAAACACTAGCTCTAACACGAAACTTCTTCTGTTTTTAGCGGCAACCATAGGTCAGGGGGAGGTGAGGAGGAGCAGTGCAATCTACAACTTCACCACCAGATGTCACTAAATATCACACACTGACCCTTTAAGGATCGGATAAGTATTGAATACTGTGGTCCAACATGTACAGTACAGACTCACTTCACAGCAATTTCACTGTGATGTGTGAATATAAATACTGTAAATAACAGTTCGGAGGGCGGCGGACAAGACCAAGCATTCAGTTATTGTATGTGACAGGATGGGAGATTATTAAAAGCATTCTTAGAGTTTCTGAGTCTATGTGCGAACATCAAAATATTTTCAGGCTGACTAACAGGGTGACTGAACCAGAGAAGCAGAGAGTAAAGGACCTTGCTGCCTTTGCCAGAAGGTCTGATGATTGCTGCCCCCTCCCAGCCTCCCAGGCTCGACCATTAAATCTCTTACACAACTGTTGGCCTTTACAACGGCTTCTGACAGCCAAGTCTGCATCATCGTGGCATTCAGCGTCACATGCATAACAGTGAAGCAGCATATCATATTTGATTGTTAAACATCACTGGGTCCTTCCTCTAGCACGGCAGCTGTAAGAGCTCTGATAAGGCGAAGTGAAAACTATGTTAGGCTACAAAGAGCTGGGGAATTACACAATGTGACAAAATCACATGACTCACTGCAATCAATCAGCAAAGAATAGACTCTATACAGTAAATTTAAATGTTGATTTAGGAACATTTAGGCAGCAATGAGAAATAAGCCCCCTATTCTTAAAATCAAGACGCTTGACAAGGGAATGACTGGATTTAAATGTGGTAGGTGGCTCAGTATAACAAAAAAAAGACTCTTAATTAAATAAATCCTTTGTCTTCAGATTACAGTTTGGATCAAAGGATCAACAAGACATTTGCTGATGCCAGCATCCCAGCTGCCCACACTTATTGGCATTGGTGGTATTTCAGACTTTCCAGGGAGTAAAGTGGATTAGCCCAACTTGACCTCAGAATTCACAGGAAGTGCCAAAAAAAGTGAATTTACCGCACACAGCAATGACTATATTCATTTCCTCATTTTTACACAGGGAATGCTGCTGATAACGTTTTTTTTAGAAGACGTTTGCTGACAAAGCATTATGTCTGCTTTTCCTGCGACTCTTTTTTTTCCTCTCTTCTCTCTTATCATCAAAAATAGAATTCCCGACGAGTTGGAAAGAATAATTGCTGCACAGTGCGTACGACGGTACGAGGTAGCTGAAGGTGTTTTTCATCGCCGTGGAAGCGAATAGGCTGTCAGGTCATCACAGAACTTCTCAGCACTCTCGGGATGTACGCCTTCCTCCCACATCCCCATGCTGTGACCGCACCCAATGAGTGGCGTCCCTCTCGCTTATAAACACCCACGTGTATCCTCACACTAAACCTCACATTTATCACAGAGACAGGAGTGGCTTGTGGTTATTGACTGGGAGTGGGCTTTTTTTCCCATCCACAAGAGCAGTTATCAAATTAGATACTGAAGCAAAATGTTTGGAATGTTAAATGAGTGGTATCAGATGGCTTGTTTTTAGCTAAATTAGCATAAATTACTTGTCATCAGGAGGTGCTTATCAAATACAGTGTTTTACTGAGAAAATGTGTTTTAATGCGTCTGGTTTCTCATCATCTATCATTTCCGTGAAGATATCTGCAAACGTTACAATGACAGTAGATAGATGCCCATAAAATATGACTATACAGTAGCTATACAGTAAAACAAGCTACGCACAAGGCTTACTCAAACATTAACACGCAAGGATGATATACAATCTGTCATTTCGGTGAATTGTAGGGATCGTGTCATTTTACGCCGTCCTACTTTTTTTCCAAACTCGAGATGATAACTTCAAAAAGAATTCATTAATGTGGATCCGCTGATTTCCTGTTTCAGTGTCACATGGTCCACTGGAGACTAGCGGCAGATTCCGTCCCATTCATTCCAAAGGAGAAGTGAACGTGATAAAAGATTTCGACCTGTTCTTTCGTCCCAAAGTCACCCAAGTAAATATTGACCCCTTTTTGGATCAGGAGAAAATGTACATTGTTTGAGGCCTGTCTCTGTCTCGGGCCTCAAGATCTGTCAAGATCTCATCTAAAGGAGATAAAAACAAGTGGGAAAATAAAGGGGATGACAATTGTGATACAATGATGTTAGTTAACAGTAAAAAACATGATATTTATGTATTATTCTTTCATTTAGACCTTACTAATCTACTTTAATCCATCCGAACAACGTTCTAGATCCTTCTGTCTGTGCCCACTCAGGAGACAGAAAGTGAACCGTTTCATATCACTGGCGAAGCGTAAGCTGCACCATCTTTGTGATAGATGATCTTTAGCATGACCGGTGGATGAAGACCTGGTTATAAAACCAAAACAGCTGTCACTCAGTGAGGCATGTGAGAAGTCGACAAGGCAGCAAATGCAGGAGAGAGGCGACTGAAGTGGTCACTTTTTATTTATCTTAAGACACGATACCACAGAGAATGTAGGTTTTAAAATGCTAATGCGGACCGTAAATCGGGGACATGACAAAGCAAGACGACAAATCGTTTTTCAGTACTGTCATTCCCCGCCTTTATGCTGAGCGTTGACAGAAGATTGCTGTCTGACACTTCTGATCAAGTGCATGCTGGGATGCAATTTTTCCAAATCACTTTTTTTTTTCAAGAACAATACTTGAAATACTGTAAATTAAAAGCTATTGCTCAGGTACTGTTGTTTGTTATTGCCAGTTATGACTTTAACTCTTTATTTCATTATCCAGTACATAAAAATGAATGATTATTTTAATTTAAAAAAGCAAAGTCTAAAGTCTATCTGCTTTTTTTTTTAATGTAATTTTGTGCTTTATTTAAGCAAACGGAGAAACCCATCAGCTGTTTCTGGTCTGGTCTGTACTCTGCATTACATTTCAAAAAAAGATCACAATTCAAATCCCGGATTGTGATTCTCATTTAAAACTTTGTGAACGGATCCTCTGGTCAGATCGCCCACTTCTACAAACACACACATCCAGGCGGCTGTTGCAGCGATTACTCCCATAATGCACAACTTGACAGGAAAAGGTTGAAAAAGCACGCTCGTTTAGTGTGATAGCAACACAAACTGCAGATACAGGAGTTCTTTTATGAGTTACTATGTGAATGTGTATGCGTGTGCGTGTGCGTTTAGGTCGACCTCTGTGGCAGTGACCCAGATCCTTTGATTGATTTGTAAAGTCATTAAAATCACAGTTGGTGAATAAAAGACTAGATGTCGTCAGCGTGGAGTTTGAAGATAAGCCTAAAATGAGCCTAATTATCAGGTACACACACACACACACACTCATATTAAACACCAGTACACGACCTTCCTCATATATAAACACTGGCTCATTTTCTCCCCCACATATTTGATATTTTCCTTTGAACATGACCTCGCTGAAACATCAAAGGAGAGGCTATTTGACTTCTCACTCATCTGTGTCCAAATCAATTTTTGTTCCCGCTGCTCCTTTAAAAAAAACACAATGTCATTGGGCTGGAATCATGCATCATTAGTGCTTGGGGAGTGCATGCAGAGAATGTTATTATATCCTGTACCTCAACAGCAAAGAAATATGGCCAGATTGACTCTAATCACCAGTAAAGAAGTGTAGATATTTCAAGACCACTGCTGAAGGCAGATGAATGACAGCTGTGCAGAGAGAGGTGGCACCCTTTGGGAGTCATCACTTTAACTTGCCCATCTGCGTATTATCAGGCCTTAGATCCCTCCAGACTTAAGATGGCTATAAACAATATAAAAGTGTTTGTGCCACAGCTGACAAAAGAGCAGTGGCGGAAATACAACGCCAAGAGTTGCACCTCAGCTGCAGCAGCCAATAATCACCTTAAAGTCCCTGGTGCTGAGAGATTCATGTGGCACCTGTTACTGCTAAACAGGTGAACTTCATTATCTCCCTGTTTTTCACATCTGAGGCGGTGACATTGTTTTGCACAGACATAGTGGGATGCCTGAGTTTGCCTACAGTTTTAAGAAAACTATGGATACTTCATCACGTTCTCTTCAGGAAGGAACTCAAGAGGGGAATCAATCAGACAAAAATGAATAAAAAAAGTGGTAAACATCTGGTTCCTCTTCACATACCACCGGCATCCCGCTGCTGGAGAGACAGAGAAGTCAGGAGAGGATGGATAATTCATTAGGCACGCAAAGTTTCATGATGCAAAGCCATTCAGTGAGGCAGAGATGATGACTCAACCTGGAGCAATTCTAGCCACAAGATACAGTCTGCTGTATATTGCACTGTTATTGGAAATCTGATGTTTCATCTTTTTCTTGGTACTTTTAAAATACCGTTCCCCTTTGACTTCATTTTTCACAATCGACCTTTATGTTAACTCTTCTTTCTCATAAATGTTTGGTGAAAGAACAAAATGTCAGAAGTCAGGAAATAGTATGATTTTTTCTTTAAACATAGGCCAAAGAAACACAGAGTGGCTTTCACTTTCTTGAGTGTGTAGCATTAGAGCTGGATCTACTGAATAAAACGCCTGGAAAGACATAGAAAGGTCAGCAGAAAATGGATGAGAGTGCCAGAGGTTACATTAGCACTAATATATTTTAAAAGCCGGTCCAACATTGGCCACTTCTGAAAAGTTTTTGATTTCTGTTTTCACCTCTTAAATGACCTTTTTACTGCACAATTTTAATAACTTAAAAAATACATTGCCTTAAATATGATATGCATAAAATAAGTACATTACATTACATGTCAATGCAAGAAATCCTCGTGCAGGCAGTGAGTCTTCTACCTAAAAGTAAATAAGCTTCGTAGGAAGCTCAAAACACTGTGGATTTCAACTCAAGGTTACTCCTTTTTATCTGAGAGTGACTTTTACAGCCAAAGCTAGAAAAACAAGAGCATATTAGTCAGACAGAGAAGGCCACTGAGTACTCTTAAATCTTTGTGTTTTACACTCTGAGGAACTTAGGAGCCCTTAAGGGACACACTTTTAATCTGCTGTGAAAACAGCTGTTTAGCTGGCTTTTTCCAGAAGGATCATCTCAAGTGCCTATCCAATGTGTTCAACATCTTCAACAGGGCAGACGACCTAGCAGACAGGCCATTTCACACCTCACTCAAGTGGACATTAATAGTACTAAGTGGACTATGTATAGGTATATGTCTTTGCAAATTAAGGCCATGGTTTGTTTTACAAAAATGTCTACGTTGTGATGAGGAGTTTACTGAGGACAGGAGACAGCAACCGCCACTTGTCTCTAAAGCTTGACACTGCCACAGACATCATCTGCATTCCTGAGATGGTAAAGAAACATGTTCTGTGATTATCATTCCACCACAGCATTTGCCATTTCCCCTGGGCAATTGCACAGATAGCTGAGAGTAGGACGGCATGCAGCCATGTTACTTTTCTCCTTGACATCCAGACAAGGGAACACTGATCAGTGATTACAGCAGTGTAGAGTAGTGTCAACAGAAGCAAACTCATCCAAAGTGAGTGTTAATGGGCTAATGAGGTCAGCAGCACGGCATGGTCTCCCATTTACTGCGATGCATTGTTTGTCAGTTTGTATTGTCCTTATACACCTGCACCTTTACACTGTGTGCACAATTCTGACCTCACATTATTTTATGCACATTTTTCATCTCCAATCCAAACTTAAATTCACATTGGATTTAATCATCTTTAGGTGATGCGTATTTGTATAGGTCTGTGACCCAAAGTGATTAACACCTTATATTAAAGGTTCGGTGTGTGACATTTAGTGACATCTAGTGGTGAAGTTTCAGATTGCAACCAAATGAATACCCCACCCCCGACCCTCAACTAAGGTGGCTGCAAGTTCCTTGTTACGAGCCAGAGTTTGTTTGTTTTTTTGTGTTGTGGGTTTTTTTAAGGGTATATTGACTCTGGTTCACACTCAGACTTAGTAGGTGAGGGTAATTCACCTTAAAACTGGATGACACCAACTATGAAATGGAAAAAAGAAGAAGAGGAAGTCCGTTCTGAGCTACTGTAGAAACAGCAACATAGCAGACTCTGTGAAGAGCGACCCGCTTCCAGTGTAGATATAAACAGCTCATTATAAGGTAAGGAAAACATAACAATTCTCATGTTAGTGTGATCATTCACTAATGAAGAGATAATTATGAACATTATATTCCATTTCTGCCATTCAATCCTCCTAGATCCCCCCTACTCTTACACACTTGACCTTTAAGGTGTGCATAATTATAAGGTATCATCGGATAAAATGAGCCAAAAACGTAGATTTAAGTGACACAAAACGCTTTAAATGGGAAAATAGCTTTTAGAAGGATGCAACACACTGGACAATTAAACATTTTGCCAAAAGTCAACAGGGTTGCAACAAACACGTGGAGAAGAAAAGGCACACATTATTGCAAAACAGTTGAGAAAAATCAAATGTGTGAAGCTACCAGGAGCCCATTATCCTCCAGTGCCACCATTTTCCAGGACTGTAACTTATCTATTCTCCAGAAGTACAGTGTCAAGTGCTCAGAGACATGGCCAAGGAAAAGGCTCAAACATTACCAGCACTGAAAAGGACTAAGAAATTGAAGGATCAAAATTGGGCCAAGAAATACCTGAAGACAGATTTTTGAAAAGCTTTATGGACAGAATAATGAGAGTGACTCTTGATGGACCAGAAGGATCGGCACATAGCTGAATCACTAATGGACACAAGGCAAAGCTTCAAGTCAGGTGCCAGCGGCAAGGACGAGCTAGTTGAAAATCTTAAAATCAACTCCCAAACCTAGTGCCAGTTTTCTGAAAGACGCTTTTTTTTTTAAAAACAGGAAGACAGGAAGGACTACAGGAGGAAGTCTGCAACATTCAAGAAGGCCATGATCTTGGCTGGCCTTTATCATCGTCAGAGATGACGAACAGTGACTTGGGCCCCTTTCCCACCTGACTTAAATCTATTGTGGGCCCTTCTCAAATGTGAGATTCACAGTGAGGGAAGACTATACACCTCTTTGGGAGGCTGTGGTTGCTGCTTCGGCGGAGGTTGACGATGAGCAGATCAAGAAAGTGACATGAACTCCATGGATCGAAGGCTCACGGCAGCTGCTGAAAAAAGTGTGGCTATGCGGAATATATTTGAAAGGTTACAAATGTTATTTTGTGTTCCTTTTAAAGACTGAGAATAAACTCAAAACCAAGTTGGAGAAAACTGCTTTGTAACTTGGCTTAACAATTCTTTACACTAATAACTGTCTAGTAATTGTGCATGCTTGTACGCCCATATTCCCGTGAGAAACAAAATACTCACATTTCTTTTTTTACACATTTGCATTTGGATATTTTAATCTGCTTAGTTTTCAATACACTCTAAAAATTACCTCCCTGCTGGCGCTGTTTAAATATGTACTTTTTCACACTTTCACACCTAAAATGTTGTGCATGTAACGCGGTTCACGGTAATGTTTTAAACAGACGAGCCTCCATTGTTTCCCTCCTGATTCATTTTACATATGGCTTCTTCTAAAGTGCCATCAAATCTCATTTTTATCATTTAATTTATGCATTAATACGATGTAAAACATAGAAAACAGAACAGCTAGAACACAGGAAAGTGAAGCTCTGTTCCACGGTGGGATGACCAGACTAGAAGCAGATGAAAGTCTGCAAGAAAATGATGGAAACGACTGAATGAACATTTGGACTTGAGACAAGTCTATTTAATTAAATCGGCCTGGTGGACAAAGAGACTCGACGGGCTGGACTTAATGGTGGAAAACCAGTGGAATAAGCTACAGTAACAACATCAGTTAACAGTTTCTTGGCAGAAAGCAAACCAAGGAAGGCTTTGAAAGTCTCCTTGTGATGATCAAGTTAGTGATTGAATTGGATGTTAAAGTGCTCCACCCTCTCTTCATGAGAATCTTCAATCAGCCATCTCATCAAGAGTGCAGCTCTTTCTCTACAAAACTGCTGACAACCTTCAAGTATAGCTGGAAACCCGAGATGACGAACATCATGGCTGAGAGTGCAGCTGTTGCCACTGTCAGCAGCAAGAAAATGGAGGATTAAGTCGGTAGTTAGCATGAGCAGCTGGCATAGCTAAACGAGCAGAAAGTGGTGTTGTTACAAATGCATTCTTTATCAATATAAATGACCTAAATGAATAGATGTCAATGTACTGCCCACTGTTTTAGATAAAGGTCCAATGTAGAAAACACTGCAACTGCAAAGAGCGGCTTTCCTCCTTGACAAACTCACTAATCAGTCTAGATGATGCCAAGATCTTAATCAGTAATAACTGTCTGAAAGTAAGTGTAGCGATGATGCTGCTATCCAGCTGCTATTACTTGTTCCTTATGGCTAATACAACGGGGGATCATCTGCGTCCGTGCATCCCTGAGAGGCACCACATTGAACGAGCAGCTGGCCACTGAGGATGCGCATGTTAGTGCAGTGTGTAGTGTCTGTGAGTGTATACATCACAGACGGAAACAGAGGAGACTGAAACTTGACCCCACTGTCACCTGGCCGCGAGACAGCAGAAGAAGACGATTCGTTGAGTCAGAATGTGTGCTTTGCCGCTAAAGCGCCATTCTGTCGTCCTCACACGCACAAACCCAGCATGGGCTTCACCTACACACAGCATCAGCACTTTTCACCCTGCTCCCCTGATGCACGCATGTTACCGACTGACTGTCACAAAAAAACACATCAAACTGCCCCAACAGCTGCCATCACAGATACACTTTACAATCTAAGATAAACACAGAGTGGCTGTCACAGAACCACTGTGTACTATAGATGCACCGTTCCGGAGGGCTTTGCAGCAAACTGGCAGTTTTCCATTGCGTCTTCGCTCACGTGTCTTGTCACTCAACCTGTCACCATGGAGATGAGCTCAGCTTCCCTGTGTCTTCATGCTGTCGTACATACACTGCAGCACACAGCAGCAGAAGCAGCTGACTCTGTCGCACCTCACATGCAGTCAGGAACACACCATTAACACGTCCACTTGTCCAAAGTCAAGCCCTATTTACCCTGCATTCTGAACTTAAAATGCAGCGTCTTAAATGGTCCGTGCGTCTCGAGTGTGTGTGACTTGACTAAGCCAGAACATGGTAAGCGTATGCTCACTTATGGACCTTAGAGGGGGAAAAAGTTAGCAGCGGCACTTAAAGGGCAACTGCCACTTCAAGTAAATGTATCTAGAGGGTACCACAGGCTCCACGGAAACCTATCAGGGATAAGAAACATAACACAAATACACCATGACCATGACCATGACCATGCACTGCATCTGAGCATTTCTATGTCAAGTGCAACATACTCCTACAATCTCAAGACATAACACGGCACATAAGATAAGAATGGCCATAATAATTAGATATTTGAAGTTGCTGGGACATTTTTCCTCTCTTGCAGCTTCAATAAGCCATACACGACAAAACAGAAGGGAGAAAACAGTTAGAACATTCCTGTAGGCTTCCTATATGAATGTAAGCTGGGACAACTGTCCTATATCTTATATGGCTTCAAAAGTACATTAAATGTTGAGGTTCAGTGAAATTCTCCCATAGAAAACAAGCTTATTAACAAGACAAAAAAACTTCAAGAGTTCCCCATGTACGTTACCGGTTACTGGTGAAACCACGGATAAGTCAAGTCAATCTTTTTTTTTTTTTTTTTTTTTTCTTACTGTGAAATTTGGGGCTCCCTTTGTGGTCATTTGGAGGAAGGTCTGCGAACTGCACCCGGTGTCCCGACATGTCCGATTAGCAGTACTCAGGTCTGAGGAAGACGACAGCCGGCTGGGCTGCTGCTGCTGCTGCTGCTGCTGCTGTTCTCCGGTTGTTTCAAAGTATCCGGTTAACTTCCGAAGACCGAACCGCGTCCTGCGATTTGAACGCGTCGCCGTGCGTTTGGCGCGTCTTGATGCCTTCGGTGGCACAGTACAAACTACACTACACCACACAACACTACACTACTGCACAACACCGGAGGAGAGCGTCTTGTCATTGACTTTCTCTGGGCTCCCTTCTGTGCTGCTGACTGCGTGCCAGTACTGCGGTGAAGCAGCCCGCTCGGTTCACCTGCCCTCTTGCTCTGAAGCCCAGTAGTTTATGGTCCATGCCAGACTCAGCGGAGCGCACACTGGGCTACCCTCCTCCTGCATTAAAAAAGATTTAGGAGAAGAAAAAAAAAAAACTTTTCCCCCCCCTATGTCCACATGACTGCAGGGTTACGTCACCACTATAAAGCTTTTTTTTTTTTTGGGGGGGGGGGGGTTGAATATACACACAGTAACCCTGTATTAACGTCCAAATGGGATGTAATAAAAAATACACTGATACGACATAAATACAACCACGTGGAACATTCATTGACTTACAGCTCACAGGAAAGTGAAGGAAAAAAAATGTAAAAAAAGTTCTCAGATTCTAATGGATGTAAAGGGAAAAAAGGGGGGCGTTTTACTAAATAGCCTAAAAACAAACAAACAAACAAACAAACAACCTTTCAAAGCAGTAGTTGTGCATGTGAATCATCTCATGTCTGAGCACTGCTGAACTCAGTAGGTCCCATGATTCGCTGCTGTAATCAGACATGTAAATTCCTATAATAACTTTATACGGGAGCCTACAACGCCACCTAATGGTAAAAACATGCAAGGCGACAAGGAGGAACGAAGGAGTTGAACCATGAGCAACTTTAATAAGTGTTTTCTTTGTTAGGAATATCTTTATAGATGTATTTATAGATAAGGATGTTTGATTTGTGAACTACAGTGAACCTATATTTACATGCACATGCTGTATATTTGTATGTTATTAAGGTCCAGGACAGAGGTTAAACATGTCATTTGTTTCATCAGACTCTCACTTATACTGAGACATTTCTAAAGACATTTATACTGTTCTAAATGACAAATTAGGAAAGTTGGTTTGTCTCTACTGCCTTTTATTAAATGTTTGGACTCTGTTTGATTTCATTTGAGCTTAATTTGACTTGTTTTAAATGACAAATCGCCGCTAAATGTGCTATGGAAAATAAACTTGACCTGCCTGGGGGGATGCTGATGGCGTGCGGTGCGCTTTCTTCACACTGAAGACAATTTAAAACGTAGCAGGAAAACACACAAGTGACAGTGAAGTTAGCTTCGACGCAGGTCCCTTGTGATCTGTGTAGTGAGACCAGAGTCGCTTAATATACTGAGGTCTGCAGTCTGACCTGAATGAGACGACACCGGCTCCAGGGTCAGTGCACGTAATAAATTCCAAACATCACTTTTCACTTTAGGACAGCAGGGGGTGAAGGATGAGTGCAGCACACATCACTTCATCTCGCCCGCCTACAGTTTAATGGATGGATCCCATCAAAGCTTTTTTCTTTTCTTTTTTTTCCCCCCATTCCTGCACCCAAAACAACACAGCTGACAACGTCATTCCAACGCTGGATAAGTGTCCCTGAGGATAAACAAGACGTAAACAATCGCGTATGAAACTTAAATATGAAATCAGCGCCACGGGTTTCTTCAAAACTTTTTTATTTTGAAACATTATGCCAAATGCATAAAAATAACTTGAATAATAGAAAACAAATACTTTTGCTTCTTTACAGACACAATCCAAACACTCCGGGCTTCTCCGATATAACTTTTGTGCAAAGAAGAGTAGCAATGTGGCAAAGTGATGAAATGCAAACCAAGTTTCTGTGGATTGAAAAATATTTTAGAATGGCCTACACGCAGAGACATAATAGAAAAAGTATTGGTCTGCCAAAAAAAGGCTAATAAATATTGCGTACTCAAAAGCTATTATATAAACAGCAATGAAGTCATTTCAGCCAAATCAACATGATCCAAGCTATCGAGAAGAACACACTCACACATTTTCAAACACTTTCAGGGCCATGTGCCACTATTTTGGCCATGTTAACATGTACAAAAACCAAAGTATGTGCACTGCACGTCCTTTCTCTCACATTATAAATCTTATAAAAATAATTTAAAGCATCAAATCAAACTGAAACAGTGGTTCTGCACTCCTACTGTAAGTATGCATCCTATAATTTCACACAGAACCATTTTGTTCGATGTACATTTTGGACAGTGAGGCTGCCATAGACTTGGCTAATTCCTCGTCTCGTTTCCTTTGCATCTGTGAGTGCCGGCACCAGTCCTCATACTCCGGGTTGGGAAGACACTTGTCCAGGAGGGTGTCGTAGTGGCCATTACTGAGCCAGCTCAACCAGATATTAGGTTTGGAACAGTCCTCCTCCCCGAGATAGTGCACCATGGTGGAGACGGTGGGGCTCTCCAAGCTCCCCCCTGTTGTAAGGTGGATGTTTACACTCAGCATCTGGCTCATGGCGAGAAGCTCAGGGTACCCGGCCCAGGCGCCGTCCTGCGCCGCATTGATCAGGAACTCCCCCACGTCCCCTTCAATGATGGGGTTGAACTCATCCAGGTGGTCAGCGATGTGGTGCACCGTCTGCTCCCTCAGCTCCCCGTGCCTCGCCTGGTCCCCATACGTGGCTTTACACACAGCTCTGTACAGGCAGTTGCCATCAGGTATGATGTGGTACCTGTACTTGTTCCTCTCCTGGAGGTACTTGTTTTGTCTCTCCACTTCAGCCAGGTACCGTTTGACTTTAGCGTTGATGTCACCTCTCTCTGGGCCTTTCTGTGGAGGAGCTTCCTGCAGAACACTGAGCTCAAAGGCCCGTCTCTCCTCTGATGCTGGAGCCGCTTTGTAACTGCTCAGGTCACTGAACTCTTCCTTTACCACATCTTCAGGCTGAGCTGCCCTAGAGGTACCTCGCTCCTCTTCAGGTAATGAGGCCCATCCATTGCTTCTGAAGGGGGTATTAGTCACCGAATCTGTATCATTCTCACTTGAATTAGTCACCACACTCGTACATTCTTCTATTCTGGGTCTGCACATGGTGTTACTGTTGAAAAGGTTATTCCCATGCAGCTCTGGGCAATCAGAGAAAAGCTGATCCGTTCCATTTCTTAGATGATCTATTAAGTCCACTATCACATCGGAGTCAGAGTCATTACACAGTATACTCTCACCATTATGTTGAATAGAGATGGGTGAGGGTGATTTGGTTTTGGATTCCCTCATGACATGAACGGGCACAGACCTCTCCACTCCATCGGGCCTGCGTATTAATATTTCTGCGGTCGACGTGAAGTAAATCGGCCTCATCGATGAAGCTTCGTAACACGAAAAGGCAGGCATGTTGGCGGAAGACGCAGCCTCTCTCGCCGGATCCCCGCTGGCCGCAGAAGTGGAGTCTGACTGTGTAAACCCCGGTGCGCCGACCTCAGAGGAACTCGAAGTTGTCCCGTTCAAGCGCTCGGACCCGGTCGATAAAGTTATCGTAAGTTTGCGAGACGCCTTCGGGTAGTGTGTCAGCGCACTGTTGTACAACTGCATTTTGAGAGAGTCCTTTATACTGAACGCCGCCACGGAGGGCTGTCACGGAGAGATGACAACAACATCTAAAAATACTCAGCGTGTCATCAACAACGGTAAAGTTGTAGGGAACGTTTCCATGGCCCTGAGTCCTGTTACCATTGACACACAGAAGAGTAGACTGTCCGGTTTAGCTTCCTTGCGTCATTTGCAGGTTGGGGTGCCTCCCTAATTTTAGACTTGAGGCTGTAACAGGACCCTGTCCGCCTCGCCAGAGTCAAGACACGCACGAGTACATCGGCGCGTCTTCCGTTTACATGCTTTCAAAGTACACGCGAACGCATAAACGTGTATCGCGTTTACTGTGTATTTCAGCGTTTGTCTTTAACCCACATCCTTCAACCACATCCAGGAGCATTCCATCTGTATTTATGAAACGCGTTACTTTCTGAATAATAATAATAACGATAATAATGTTATTGTTTGCAGCCTACTTTACGCTTCCACGTTGCCTCATCTAAGAGGCGATTACTGTGCTTTTAACTCCACTGCATCCATTTGATAACTTTATCGACTAGCTACGCTGCAGATTCCTATCAATATGCATGACAAATCAAGTCAATACATGATAATTGTAGCTATGTGTATGTAGGTCAAATGAACCCCGCCATAAGCTGCGACTTTAAAGACGAACGCATTAACGCGTCAATAATCAGAATCCACTTCTATATTTTATTATGCATAACGGGTGAGGTTTCGAATAATCCGTTACTCGCGACGTCCCTCGGTAGGAAAAAGAAAGGCAGACTATCCTACAAGTTCACAGCGACGGGTGCGGTTTGACACGTGACTTTATTTTGAAGCTACGGCGTCCTGTGTTCCGGTATCGTTCGTGCTGTCTTTAACGGGGACTTGACGCCAGTTCTCCGCTTTCACGTTCGTCGGTGTTCGACCGCAGGCGGACGAATGCGAGCGATTCGGTGTTGTCACAGTCAGATAAGCTGAATGATAACGACTGTTTATGGGCTAAAAATAAACACGGAAAGAAACGATCTAGAGCGTCCAACGCGGACTGTCCGTCTGAATAAACGAAGAAGTTCACAAAACGTATGGTCTTTACGTAGGGATGGGGGGGAAAAAAAAAATACAGATGGACTTGAGTTTCAGTGGGATTTACTGGAATAAATGAGGGAAAAAAAATATAATAAGTCACACTACGCCTACAACTCAGTAACAGCCTAATAACAAGGGTTTCAGTTATAGGTAGGCTATTTCTAATCATGAAATATTATGTATCAATACTCTACACATTGTGCTATTTTTAACACATTGTCTGACAGTTTGAGCCCGTCCGGTTTCACACAACGTGTTTGGTATGAATGTAAGCGCTTAATTTAGATATGATCTCATTATGGTCAGCTGTCAGAAAAAAAAA
>JAPQRN010000014.1:11775132-11787002 GCA_037367275.1 Coranthus polyacanthus | reverse complement strand
ACACACACACACACACACACACACACACACACCCACTCACTCGTATGCATCGCTTAAATTAACACACACACATTTGGCTATGTTCTACCGAGCAGCTCACCACCCAACTAATGAATGGGACGCCAGAGAGACTCGGGTGTTGGGAGAATAACGGGCCAGCTAACTGTGTAGTGATTGGAATACTGCCGTCTAATCACTGCCAGATTCAAAGCGGTACAAGAGTCACATCTTTTATTAACACATACAAAAATTTACCAAGTCACTGCTCATTGAGCCATTTAAAAAAACAACTGCTACACACATACACAGGTCCAAATAGGCATAGGAGTACCACAGATATAAACAAGAGAATAAAAGTGCAGGATAGTGCACAACTGACCATAACACGTACTATATCATAATGAAGTCATATGTTTGTAATATTAGTTATATATAAGTGTACATATTTAATTCTCAATAGATTGCAAATGAATACGAAGTTAAAAAAAAGGAGTAAAAAGAAAAACACAGCAAAATCTCAGCATGATACACAAATGATCAGAGCTCCCTCACATCTCCTTCAGCCCATCTCCGGATGCTTATTTCTCCCATTCATCTCCACCTCCCCTTTCTCATTCATCTCTTCTCTTCCATGAAGAAAGCAAGAGCAAGAGCAAGAACGAGGGAGTGGCTTCGGGTAGATCAAACAGAGTGTGTATGTGACTAGTGTGTATGTACAAGCAACCTGTGAGTGTGTGTGAAGAGCAGTTAAAAAGTAACTCCTCCGAGCAGGTGTTCAGTTCTAATGACCTCAGTCTGCTTTCGAGCAGCCTGCTAACAACTTCCTGCAGGGGCAGAGGCAAACACAGCCCAGACAGAGTGAGAGACAGACAGATAGACATATCAAAAGACAGCAGGCAGAAGAACAAGGAAGACCATTAACGCAGAAATGTCAGTGTGAGAGAGACAAGAGACTATAAAATATGAGGAAGGCATGTAGGAGGAAAAAAAAGTTGAAAAGGCAGAAATCTCCATGTTCTTATTAGATTCATGTGGTGTACATGACAGAAGTTGTAAATCACAACGGGGTGAGTTTTACATTCCATATGCTACTAAGTTTTTAAAAGTCGTAAGACTTGTACTTCTCTACTTGTCTGCAGTGAACACAGTTAAAACCACAAACACAAAACAGACCGTAGAGTCTCCAGACAAATACCACAGAGAACATATTTGGATTTAGAAGGTGAAAGGGGTATGTGGCCTCTCAATCTATAATACACTAAAAATGAGCTTTAAAGGTGCAATATGCAACAGTTGTGTGTGCTTACATGAAGGTTGTGTTTGGGTCTGTGTTGTGCTGGAAGCCAGGCGTTGATGTTAGCGGACTCAATTTCTAAGCTAACGGTTACTACTGCTCCACGCTGTTGCTGCTGTAGTGGAGCAGAAGGCCATAAGGATTTTCAAGGAAAATCCAACCCGAGGCCACAGAAATCAGTGCACGGGCATACATGTACATTTCCTCACATATGTTACATACCGCACCTTAGGGTTCTTGTTTGTTTGCCTTATGCCAGTCAGTCTTGGACAAAAACAAAAAGAGGTCCATCTGCCCCTTAAGTTGACTTTTCAAGATGGTTGTGCATATGGTTTAGTCACTAGGACCATGAGCAATGCTCTACATTGCCTGTGACTGCAAAGCCATCTGGTGACCACCAACCCCAAATTGAAATGCCGTGGTGAAATGATGTGGAATATATAAAAATGATAAGCATTACTGAATTTAAATCATTTAGTAATCATTTAGTCTCTCTCTCTCTCTCTCTCTCTCTCTCTCTCTATGTATATATATATCTATATATATACATATATCCCTGTTTAACAGCATTAAAAGCTTGTAACAGACAGGTATGTTGTTTGTTATGTTCATCTCTTTTACAGCTCTCTTCCACTCCCTCTCAGTTATTCCTAGTTCAAACAGCAAGGTGAGGTTATGACCTGTGACGGCTGCATATTAACACAGACTCTCTTTCACTCTTTTTCACACACGTACACACTAGGGGGGTTTGAGCGCTGGACTGAGGTCGTAAGAGTTTGGCACTCTCACTGTCTGGGAATCTAATGTAGGGGGCAGCATGCCCAGACCTCCCAGGTACGCACACACACATGCACGGACCAACACACACACACACAGATACATGCCAACAGGTAAACAATCAAACATGCACAGACAAAAATGTCCTCCCACACACAAACTCCAAACATTAACTGGAGAAATGCACAAGCTGCAGTGCTGCATAGCATCCAGGCCTCGGCAGACTAGAAGGTGTCTGGATGAGTTAATATTTGGCTTGGCAACTCTTGGAACTCAGAGCTTGGTCAGTCAGCTGAGACTGCCTCTTTCAGAAAGCCCCTTACATTCCCTGACACTGTGTAAATGTGTGTGTTAAAGCGTTGGACTCAGCCCTCACTGTGACCTTTGATTAAAGGTGATGTCTCCTTGAATTCCCGAGGCAGGCCTTGGCTACAGCAAGAAAACCAGTAACGTGGCTAAATTTGTAAACTTCCCTCACCGAACAGGAGGTCAGTGTTTTGACAGGGTGAGCGAAAGCAGACAAAGGAGCCATAAATGCCTGCGTGTCCCAACAGAGGCCTTGATAAGCCTGGTGTGATGTGAGCTAATGAAACAGCATGCGCACTCGGCTGCTTCTTCTCAAACTAGGAACATTTCACAGGAAGAAACAGTGTAGCTGACAGCACAGCAGTCTCTTTTAGAACTAAACAAACCCAATAAAACTCCCTCCTCTCCCCTTCTCTCTCTCTCTCTCTCTCTTTATCCGTCCCTCCCACACATACACAAACACACAGCCTCAAAGTAGCCTGAATCACAATGACTGGAGCAACAGATGGCTGTCAACTCACCCCCTCCACCTTCCAGCTCCCTGCACCACATCCTCTGCCACAGCTGTCACTTGGGGCCCCCTGGCTGAGGAGGCTCTGACGCCAACCTCCCCTGAACTGGGGACAGCTGCTGCAGAGAAGCCAGTGCAAGAAGAGGAGGGGGGGGGGGGGGCCGAAAACTTATACTGCACACCACAAACCTCTCTCTGTCTCCATAAGTCCTCTTCCTGCTCAGCTATCTGTGCCTCATCCCTCCCATCAGACTTATCCAGTTTCACCGTTTCTCCTTCCCTTTGTCTCTTTGTTACTCACCATCGTTCATCCTCCACCTGAATTCCTATCGACTGGAATTTAGACTGCTCCTCTGTTGGCCCTCCTTCCTCTGGGTCCACCTAAGAGCACGGAAAAATACTGTCAAACTGCAAATCAGTTTTTCATTTTACATCTAAAGCGGGGCTCATCCACAAACCTGGATCCCTATGGAGAGGCACTTGCGAAGCGCTTCCCTCTGCGCCTTGCTGTCAGCGGAGACGTGCGCAACGGCCGAAGTGGTGGCGGTGGCAGTGATGGTGATGGTGCTGTTGGTGACATGCTGACTGGCGGGGCCGTGCACCTGAGCGTTAGCCGCTTCTATGGCGGCCGTCAGGGCCTTCATGCTGTCGATGCTCTCTGTCGAGTTGGACAGGCCCGGCTGGGAGCTGATACCTGCCCTCGGGCCCGAGCCCCCGTCCATGTACGCATCCTGGGCAGACTCGGTGCTGCTTTGGGCTGTGATGGATATGAAGGGTTTGGATGGGGTGGTCCGTGGTGGGACTGGGGGAGGTGTCTTCTTGTAAGTGGTGATGCATGATGACACTACAGGGAGGAGAAGGAAAAAAAACAGATAGTGAGATATTATGCAAGGAAATTCTACAAAAATTTGCACGACTTCTATAATTCTTTTTATAATTTAATTGTATTAATCAGAATATGAAATGAATACAAAGTAATATCAGTGTTGGGGAGTAACTACTTACATCTAATGGCATTGTGTAATTAACTAACAAAATGGATGTAGAAAAAGAGAGAAAAAAATCTGCATTGAAATTATAGCTACTAATCAAAATGTTGGTTATTACAAAGGGGCTAAATCCAAATATATTCTTATTTGAATAAACTTTACAAATAAAATAGAACATTCCTTCTGTTGCTTTGCATCTTTTTGCCACGTA
Source organism: Coranthus polyacanthus (assembly GCA_037367275.1). Lineage (NCBI taxonomy): Eukaryota > Metazoa > Chordata > Actinopteri > Kurtiformes > Apogonidae > Coranthus > Coranthus polyacanthus. The sequence continues at coordinate 11,782,914 of JAPQRN010000014.1, read as the reverse complement.
GGAATGCATTCTTTTAGCATATTTCTGTAAAACTCACATCTGTCGGATGAATTTGAGTCCAACACCATCATGGGTAGAATGGCTGACACGGTGCTTTCTCTATGTCTAGACGGGTCTGTTCATTCTGAGCATTACTTTTGATTAGTTCTTTTGTTTGAATTTGCACCACCTCTCATCTGCCATTCAAATCAATCAACCTGAGCCATGTCTGGCTGCGACCAGCTTGACCACGCCAAGGAGGGTGGTCATGTCATGACAGGACAGGAACGCTTCTCAATACTGGAAATTCAATATTAAATCATATATTGAACAACTTTTAATAAATGTTTGAGTATTGTTGTGAGGTTTACACTGCCTGATTTGCAGCCTTATTGCCCAGTCCAAAACATTTGCTAGATAAGTCATCAAAAAGTAACACAGTGTAATAAGTTATGTACGTTAGTTTGATGAATTCATCAAAATAGTTATATCAGGGTAACTAGTAATCTATAACCTATATTTCAAGCTAACTTCCCAACACTGAGCAATAAAGACTACGGATGATGCATATAATTCACATTTACAGCTCAAATGTATGAGTAGAATATTATGAAAGAGAAAACTCATTCATGCAGAACGTCACAGATGTAGAGCATATTAAGATGCAAATCAAAGTCAACTGAAATGACTGATTGAAAAAAAATTGCATAAGACGACCTAGTAACATAAATTTCACGTATGTGTATTTTTCCTCTCAGCCTCAGAGAAAGGATTTTAGTGACAGCTGACACCCTGACAGTGTACTCAAAGATCTTAGGTCCATGCGTTGGAGTCAAAATGGACAGTAGATTAGGGCCAACTTTAACAAATCAGAGCCTTGTCTAGTAATAGGATTAGTATGTCAGCCACTTGACCCACTGATCTAGATGGTTAAGCCCTCCACGCAGTTACTGTACACATCCAGAACAATTTGATTTTGCTGAAAATAACCCTGTGTCCTTGCATGTTGTTTGCATAATTAAATGATATTGAAGGGGACAGCCAGAGAGCTCAACAGAGGCTTTATATTAAATCCAAGCACACAGATATTACAAAAGCATCATAACACTCTCCCTCTCTTTCTGTTCGCTTCTGCAGAACCTTTAACTGTAACCTGAGAGGTAGAGAGTCACAAAGGTTTCTCTCGCACACATAAGTGTGTGTAGAACATACCAACGGAGTCTAAAGAAAGACAAAATAACAGCCACCTCCTAACTACATTATGCCTTGGAATCCCCTTCCTGGCCTGGTGCTATCATCAAAACTAGGTCGCTCTCTGTGCTCTGCAGCAAAACTAGGACAGCGGGTTTCCTGGATCCCTTTAATCCCTACAAAAGACAAACATCCTACCGTGGCGAGATCACTGCTCTGTGTGCGGCAGACAACTGTTGCCAACCACACCCAGCACGAGCAGCCATGTCTAAAACTATTAGACAGGGATGTTGTTTGCTTTGTGTCTTGCCATCTCACTGACAGCTACAGAGAGGCCTTAACATATTGGAGGCGAACAGAGGGCTGACTTCATCCACTTGGTTTGTCAGAGTCATCCACCCACCCTCCCGCCTTTCTCCCGCTTCAACAAAAATGATTGGATGATCCCAGACGAGATTTCAGTCAGGTTTTGACAAGCTGGAAAGTCCTCAGACAGGATGAATTTCTGCGTTGAGATGAGATCACAGTTGCAAGTATAAGTCTTTGATGGTGGTATAAGAAACCACATGAAAGACAAAAGACTTACTGTATTTCCTTCTACGGCTAAATGTCATGTGCATTTTTTGAGAGATACTGTAAATGCAGAAACGGATGCCAAAGCCATCTCAGGCTAAATCATCAGAGCGTGCCAGGATACGCAGCACTGTCTCGACTTTTCAGACTTGTCTCGGGAATACGATCGACATCCAGGGCTAATCTTCAGAAAGGTCACCGAGTACAGACCCACAGGAGAACAAAAAAAAAAACTGATGCTGAACACACACATGCACTCACACAGAGGGAGAGGGCGAGGTCCTGCCCCTATCAGCCACAGAGGTTCAAAGGATAGAATGTCAGCCCCTTTCAGAGCTTCTATCCCCTGAAGTCATCTAAAAGTCACACTTGTGTGTATGTGCGTGCATGTTAGATGACTGTACATGTTTGCGTGTGTGCTGCTCCCCTTAGGCCCAGAGAAGGGTTAAGGAACAGAGGGTTTTCATCCGCTCAATAAAGCACTGTATGAAACAGGAGACGACGCGCCGTGTCCCACCTAGCTGTCACTGTGAGAGCCAGACACACCAGAGAATGACAGGGCTTTTGAATGCCGAGACAGGTTAAGTAAACACACTCAGGAGTCAGAGCATGCCCACGCACACATGTGCGCGCACACAGGCCCGGAGACATGCACACGCAGGCGCAGAGGCACACAAATAACATTGACACAAACCAGCTTAACGTTTCAGCCTCTCCACATCAATGGAGACCACAGACTTCCTGCCACCGATATGCTCTCCATCAATCAGATGCCGTTGTTGTCAGTGACCCGGTCCACGCCAGGGACTTCTATCTGTCATGACACATTTTGCTAAATAAATGAAAGTTTTTATGAAGGAATTTTTTGTAATTTTTTATACAGACGATAAGTGAATCTTCTAATCGAATCGAATCTAACATCGTCAAGTGAGCACCTGACTAAAAGAATTTTTCTGATAACAATAAGGTCAAGTTTCCTGGACCCATAGAAATGACAATGGTTTTTAATTTTCTGGCAGGGCAGCTGTAAAGACATTAGACAACTTCACTGCCTTAGACCTCCCACACACAGACAGTCAAGGACACAGTGTTTGACAGAAGCAGGATTGTGACGCAGGATTCCATCAGACCCTTAAGAAGGAATGAGAAAAACTCTTTTCCAACCACAGATAAGCAAAGCAAAAAACGTCTCTGTCACTGCATACTATCAGGTTTACGCAACTATGATCACTGAATAAAAGACAAAGTATTTATATTCTCTTTTCTGCAACAGAAACCAAAAACAAAACAGCTTCCTCAATTAATAGAAATGACGTTGTAGAATTTCAGCTCTCTTCCCTCAAAGAGGTACTGTAGGTGCAGCCTGCTGCGAGCATTGTCATCCCAAAGAAGAGAAGAGTTTGTGAATAACAAAACTTTAGTGGCTGTCTGCCAAATCCCTCTTCTGACAAATGCTTCAAAAGTCTCATGCTGACAAGTTGGTGTGAATAGCAGTTCTTCTGGCAGAGCACGCCCCCAACCTCTGGTCTTGATAATATCAAAGAAAGACCTCTTCCCTCCCCAGAGACAAAGCACAGTCTCCATTCATTTCTGCAGCCTTTCGAACAAAAACAGACTTGCTAGCCGCCTCTTTTTTGGCTCTGCTCTTCACCGTGTCCCATTTGTGTGACTGCATAGGTGTATGTTGTTTCCTTTATTTAATCACCACGTTCATGTTACTGGACAGATTGAAGGCAGGCAGCTGGCTTGTAATCTCCAATCTGTGTGTCTGTGTGATAGGCCACTTCAAAGAGCAGACGGTTTGACTTAAGAGGCTAGCTAACAGGAACGGGCTCCCCCGCGCGGGGGCCAAGGGCAAATCCACCACCATCCAAACAAATACAAAGGCCAGGAAAGGGGGCGGTCGGTATGGGGGAACATTGACAGCTGAGCCCAGCTGCACTGTGTTTGGGATGAGGGTCTGCCAGAGGGGAGAGGGCAGAGAATAGTGAACAGAGAAGAAGAGCTGAACGGGACTGAGGAGGAGGAGGAGGAGGAGGGATGAGGGTAAAACGGAGAGTTACTGCCTGGCTCTGTCTGTGCCCCCCCCACCCCACACACAGAACCAGCTGGAGTCCTTTGTGATAGCGTCACCATGGCGACACACAGCAACATGAAGTTTGCTGGGAGGCTTGGTGTTCTACCAGCAGCAAGCAGAGGGACACTTCTGTTGGCCATTTGTTTACCTTTAAAGGACGCACTGCAGCTGCACTGATCCTCGCCTAAACACCAGCCAGTGATGAAACACTGCAGGAACAATGTGTCACAACCAGCAGCTTAAAACTCATTAAACACCCCGGACATCAGCATAGAGGGGAGCAATTAGGTGCCACTGTGTTGCAAATGAATATCTAATATTGTTTCTAACCCTGAAGCAGTGGCTTTGTGTAGATGACTGCTAAACTCTACTAACCAGTTTGTCTTGGATCCATGTCAAAAAGGATTGTCACCGGGTTTCTGGGACATTGTTATGAGATGACAATAACCTGAAATGTTCTCCCCGTCTGACGTTACACTTCTGTTGTGAACAACAATGCCAGACTACATGGCACATCCCAAACGACTCAACATGACCACCAGTAAACAAGTGATATGAGTTACTGAACATTTTGAATGTCGCAATTATTTTTATTTGCTCAAATAACCACAGATAGCACTTTAGTTGCTCATTACACATCAGTGTGATTTAGCCGATGCTGTAGAGACGCAACAAAAACCTGCACACAGCACATACAATAGTGCTTTTAATGTTCTCTGACAGTCCTCTGAGTCACCTGAAAATCTCCAAGAGACCCTCATGTCTGTCTACAACTCTAAGCCATCAGAGGTCAGAGGTCACTATAGAGGGTTTCTGCTCTCCAGATGCCTGAACTCTCTCAGACACAATAGCTCACTGTGTGCGCTTATGTGTGAGCAACAGAGGAAAGTGGCAGTCTGTGAGTGCCTTTTAAAAGAGTATATTTAGCGTGTGTGAGTGCTTGTTAGGGAGAGAGAGTCCAATGCAAAACATTTTGCACTTATTGCTGCATTAAAACTTTTTCCTTCATGAAAATACAAGTATGCCTATCAGCGCAAAACACTTGTTAAATATGCCTCGGGTGTCCTCAGACCAACATTGCTATCAACAAAGCAATGTGCTCAGTATTCCCCTTTTGACAGAAACCTGTGTCAACAGTGGGTAACTGCTCTCACAGGCTTGTGTCTCCTGAATCACTAGATAAGAGTGTGTTTACAACTGTCAGCCACCGCTTAATCTGGCAGGCAGCTGCTCCCTGTTAGGCAATAGATTCACTTCACTTAACCCACTTTCCTGTGTTCCAAGTTCAAATAGAGAGCTTGGTTACCTGCATTCCACTTTTATGGCCTGATGCTCCGCTCGTCCTGTCAATCAGTGACAGGCAGGCAGGGAGAGACATGCTGAGAGTTAAAAACCAATAGGGCGGAGAAATCCAAATTTCAACACAAAGTCTCTGACACCTTCTGTTTTTTTTTTTGGTTTCTCTGGATATAGGTTGGCAGTTGTTGTTGACAGGTAAGTTTTCCTATGATTGTTTATAAAAAAAAACATACGTTCTTCATGTCTCAGTTAAGCTTATGTTTTATAAAGTAATATGGGGGAAAACAAAGTGTCATTCCAAAAAAAAAAAAAAAAGTTACAGATTTATATCTATATCTAATATTTCAAAATTGTCTAACCGTCTACATCAACACTGTAAATCACAGCTAGATGGCTTTTGTTGCACTGTCAGGTATAATCATTTAAGATTCGGCATAAATATGTCATTCTACAGTACAGTACTGAACCACGTGGCCTAATCTCCTGAAGACTTTTCTTACACTGGGAGGGTTGACTCATTAGACCTGCCCCGTAAAGGCTCCAGGCCATTTCCATTGTTCTCCACTGCTCCTTGGCAAGGGCTTTACCCTGACTAGTCCACAACCACAAGAAGAGACACATCACTCTTTTAGTTTCTGTCCAAAAGACCTGCCTGCAGGGGGGTTACAACGGAGAGCACAGTCACTCACCATAAGGAGAGAGGGAGAGGAGACGGAGAGAGGGAGAAAAAGAAATGGAGAGATAAGTGAGGATCAGTTTTCCTTGCTGTTTCCTTCCAGTTCCTGTACATTCCAGCTGCTTTGTGGGGCATAAACCTGAGCATTAGCGCTAACGCTAAAGCTAACACGCCCACACATCTCACGCATGCTTTCACTGCACTCGTTTCCCACAACATTGCTCACCGACTGACTGGGAGAATAAGAGTAGACTGGCTCGCTGTGTGCGAGTGACACATCGCATGTGTCGACAATGACAGCATGGGCAAATGTAACAGGACGCGGCATACCTAAAAACAGAATCATGTAGCTGAGGGAAATAGGTTACTCATTAGATGAAACTCTGTGATTGAGCAGTGACTGGGCCAGTATAAATCAATGAATATGTCACTTAAGGGATAGTCTTGATGGTGGCATTTCGCGTTGCTGAGTGGATAACACAGGCCACTTAAGCCAATGTCTGGTAAGCTAAAAATACACACAACGACACAGCAATGTTGCCACCACACTGTCTCCAAGTGCTAAACACAGCTTCCTGATAAAACATGACAGACTGTCCACAAGAACTTAAAGTCCCTGCAGTTACAGCTGAGTGCAGAAAAACATAACCGCAAGCCTGGGGAGTAATGGACAATGGGACAAAATAGCAAACGCAGAGCCAGGCACACAAAAAGACAAGGGACACACACACACACACGAATCAGCCTTACTGAGAGGGCTGAAACACAATGCCGATGTCATGTCATTACATGAAGGATCACTGGGTGCTGCTATTTACATATAAATGCAACAGAATGTGGTCAAAAGTTCACTTCTGCTTTCCTCTTACAAAAAAAAAGACATAGTTTGCATGTTACGGGCCCTCTGGGGATTAGCTCCAAAAGGCAAAAAAAAAAAAAAAAAATCATAACGTGATTCATGAAATGACTAGGCACAAAAAGTAACAGGAAAGCTGGCTTGCAGTTTTTACAAGCGTTTGAGTTTACTCTTCCAGGAATGCCTTGAAACATCAGCGTCGGGTGTTGTTTCACAGTGCTGGAGTTTTTTCCCCTTGCATTCCTTCCCCCTTTCCCCGTGTTTGACGTTCTTTGTCCTGACCACTTGCACATGGAGGGGAAAGGAGACACTGGCGGCTTAATCCACTGCCAGAGGCATGCTAAAGCCATCTGGGCCCAAAACCAAACGTCAGGCCTTCTGTGTCTCCTATATATGAGGGCAGAACAGAGGCTGGGGCGGGGGAGGAGAGAGGGAGATGGAAAAGTTAAGAGAGAGAGAGAGAGAGAAGGGAAAATGGGAGAAAAAGTGAGGAAAAAAAAGAGTGGGAGACATAAAGGTAGGAGGTACAAGAGGGGGCTCTGGGGGAATTTGGAACAAGAACCAGGCTACACTGACGCATACTGTCTTTGTGGTTTCCAGTCCTGACCCTCTGACCCTATACATCCTGTTGAAGGGGTGGAGGGAAAGACGAGATGGCAGCTATAGGCACTGGCTCGCATGTATAAGCATCTGTGGGTGTCCAACGTAACATGTAATGCAGACAAGCATGCATCAGGATCAATCTGAATATCAGATTAGATGCTTTTAGAGTCGTTTCTGTCTCTCAGGTGTGATTTTTCACACCCCTTTTTGCTCTCTTCCTGTGTGTTTACATCCACTCTCTGCAGAATCTTGCAGGGGGAGGAACAATGGCCCCTCCAACATTCCCACTCTCCTGCCGAGAGCACTCGTTTGTCTCCTGCATTCCTTTCTCCATTCATCTCTTTCTCTCGCACCCCTCCTGGACAGAAAAAAAACTCCTGCTACTTTACAGGGGGAGGGGTCTGAGTGTGTGTCTTAAAAACCTCTGAGTGGAATCATTCCCCTTGAACACCCTTTGACCCCTGCCCTTTGGCCACTCCCTCTACATACCCTCCTCCTGCTCTCCCAGCCCGTCAGAGCAGGTTAGCA
>JAPQRN010000014.1:11752379-11775032 GCA_037367275.1 Coranthus polyacanthus | reverse complement strand
CTTAAAAACCTCTGAGTGGAATCATTCCCCGTGAACACAATTCCCCCCCCCCCCCCCTCCCCTTTCCTCCCCGTTTTACTTGGTTAGTGAAGCAGCAAAGCTGAAAGAAAGGGAGGAGAAAGAGGAGATGCATTCTTTCTCTCCCTCTCGCTGTCTCTCAGTGTGTACTGGGGGTGAGTTGTGGCTTATTTTTAATGACTGGTTAAAAAAAAAAGAAAAAAAGAAAAAAGGGGAGGGTTGGGTCTTTTCCCCGACGGCCGCTTGCACACAGTCTCAGTGACTTACACACATACACACACACATTACTGTAGCTGAGTCTGGGACTTTCACAGAGAAGTCTTTAATTTGCACTGGGGCCTGGCCTCCCACACTGCACAGCCCAAACCACCCACTTACAGCCATGCACCATTCCTCAACTCGAGCAAGAGTTACTCCAATGAACTCCCTCCCTCCTCTATAGTACAGTGAAAGCAACACAACCTCTCAACCACACAATTTAGCTGTCAAGTGAACTTAAGTAAAGTCTAAAAACTTTCAATGTTCTGTCAAGAAAACAGAGCAAAAACAACATTTTCCACACATTTTTTTTTTTGACTGAAGGGGGGAAAAACTGGAGATTTAACTCTATATCCTAACCCCTTTTATGTTTTTCATTCCCCGGGGCTTTTAGTTTTGCGGGCCCTGCCCTGCCCAGCTTTAGCATGCAGGAGCCATAAGGATCATCCACAGTCAACACTGAGGAAATCCTTTTGGGGCTTTTCTTTTCCTTTGCTCTTTCTGATGCCAAAACACAGGCAGGAAGCGGAGAGGGGAGGCTTGGGACAGCCCCCTACCTGACAGAGCTGCCCCTGTCCACCTGGTCCAAAATAGGCCGGTTACATCTCGGCATTTGGGAAAGTACTTTATGTAATCCTCCAAGTAAACTACAGATCCCTTCATTTAAACAGAAATCTGCTCTGTGTGTTTTTACTGCAGAGGCAGGAGGAGTGAGGACAGCAGGGGTGCACTGCCGCAGCCATTCTTTGTGTTTGCTGTAGCCCTGTCAGCTCCTCCCTGAGCCCCTTCTCAATTTTCCCCCCCTCTCCTGTCTTTCCTTTCTTTCTTTTTTTTTTTTCCCTCAAAGCGAGAGCAGGAGGAGAAGAATGAATGACATTCTGATTTTTGTGCTTCCTGTGTCAAAAGATATCCAAACGCCACTCTTCCTCCCTAAATGGCTATAATCAAAGCATTCAGGCCCATTTCAAGCTGGGACCAATTAAGTCATGAGCAAACACAAACACCTAGCAGCCACTAAATAAAGCTTTAAATCCTGCAGGTATATCCTATTGACTGTTATTGTGGATTAGAGCATGCACAGACAGGAAATCGCTGCCAATTCGGGGCATGAAAATACACAGTAACAACACATGATTGATACCATGCTATAATAATTGCAGGAAAAATATTTAGCAAGTGCCTACAGGTGAGTTCACTGGGAAAGGTTGCTCATGATCACATTGCATCAGAGTGTCATGATACACATAATTTGTGCCATACTCAACATTTACAAGTTTGACTAGATTACCCGCGTTTGACCAGCAACACACTTCAAAGCAGCTGAGGCTATGATGACATCTAGTGAAAGATTTTGTATTGCAACTCAAGATACTTTTTCCATCGGGTGCTTACATCTAAATCACAAAAACATGATTCAGCTCTGACAGACTGGGATAAGATTTTAAAATGCAGTCGAAGGGTAGGAGCCCAAGTCAAATGTAATTGTAGAAGATGTGATGACAGGTAGTGAACTCTAAAACTTTTGAACTAAATCAGTTCCTCTGCTCATCTGATGACTAACCCCCATAAGCTCACACGGAGCCATATAAAGGATATGCTGAGTGTTTTTCTCTCATGTCAGTGAATAGCGACAGTGCAAGTTCCCACTGGCTTGCATTCTCAGACAGTTGTGACAGGATGAAGTAATTACTGAGTGGCTGACACACCAGCATGGCTAGGATTTATCTCCTCCAGGAAGAGAGATAGCCAAATCACAGTTTACCCACATCGAGTTCCCAGTTCAGGCTTGATCCCACAGCTGCAAAGGGAGAAGCCACACACAGACATTTTGACACCCCTGCGCATTTATAGTCACATGCGTGCGTACACACCCACATGCTCAAAAGCTTGATAGAGGTACTGCTGCCACCGCAACTGAGAAGGGTGTCTTTCTCCCTTTTATTCCACATGTATGCCGTGCATGTGCTAGTGTGCCACCACATGCCTCGACCCAGCCCTTGTTTCCTGTCAAACACACCTACTTGCACCATCAAAGCATGTGGAGTGACAGCGATATGCAGGTGTGTGTGAGGGAAGGAGAAAGAGAGAGAAACAGAGAGACAGATGACACCAGGCTACTGTTTAATTTACATCCCCTCTTTGAATAATAATTCCACCTTAGAGGATGGCAGCTTTGATCCACTGACACACAGGTGTATTTCGCATGCACAGGCATACGTGGCTAAGGCAGCGCTTTATCCACCCCTGTAATTAACGCCAGGGCAGGAAATAGAGAACACCATGTGTGTGTGTGTGTGTTTGACTGAGAAACAGAGGGATTGATGGAGCTCAAAGATGCATTCCAGTGTAGCGTCCTCAAAGGACACTGTTTGATCTCTATGTCTCTCAGGCACATATATATCAAACACAGCGTGAATGTCAGTCATGACTCAAGGGTGCAGTATCTTATCGCCCATTCCAAAAATGGTTTTTTTCTCTTCTCTTCTCTTCAACACAAACACAGTGGAAGACACAAACTGTGTCTAAAATATTGTCTGACAGTAACCACCGGGATGAAATTAGTTGAGTTGCCCCACATAGTAAGACCTACTGCTGTGGTGAAACCTCAGGAGGCAATCTCTGCTCTAAATGTGGGGATGTGGCTCCCTCTAGCGGTGACCAGCTAGAATTAAAAAACCTGACATGACTGCTCATTCACTAAAAAAAAAATAAAAATAGGAAATTACTCTTTTCAAATGAATTATTTATAACACAGTTTGCACAACATAAACCACAACACATCTGTTCACACAATAAACCTTTGTCTAATTAAATTACTCCATTAAAATCGTTTTAGTGTAGTCACAGGTAGTACTAATACCAGTACTAATCAGAGAGAAGGCTCGTCTTTGTAGCTGCTCAGTTCTTTATTCTCAGTTTTAATTAACGCCCATATTTTCACCTGACCTTTTTAGCTTTGTTCTTGTGTCTCTGTTCTCCTTTTTGAATGTGGATTACAATAAAACTGGGATTAAATTTGCCCTCGCCACAGAGGAATTAGGGATGTGATGAAAGAAAGAAGGAGATGATGTAGAACTGGGTAAAATGAGTTAGTGTGAAGTGTGAGAAAGCACAAATTACCCTCACTTAATTAATGTCATCAGGTTCAAAGATGCATCTGTTTTTTTTTGTGTTCGTGATTTTTTTAAAAATAAAGCTTAAAGCCTGAGCACATTTTGGACAAAAAAAAAAAAATCAGATTTCTACTCATCATCTATAAAACAGAGTGTCTGCTTGAGCACATTTTATCGCCGTTCCCGCCTCTGATGCTCATCGTTCTTGGGTTGTTTCATTTCAGTAGCACCAGGGAGGCTTTGTTTATGAGTTTTGTATTATCAAGTTAAATCAAGACACTTCATACCTTCAAAAGATGTCGGAAGCAAAACTGCCCCTCCTTTCCCTCGACAAGTGTTTCATCATCTGAGCTTTAACATGATAATTGCCTCGATGAAAGACAGACGGGGGCAGCTGACAACTTAGCACCTGTTAAAAGTGAGCGTTGCCGGGAAATACGACTGGATTACTGACGGTACGTACACGATCAAGAGGACGGGGAGTTGGGCTTTAGACACTTGGGAATGTGTCTTGGAAATAGTGTCTCTCTCCAATAAAGCTTCGGCAAACTGAATGCAGAGCCAGATAGCGCAGGGGGAATTTAAGTTACAGAGATGGATATTGCAAACTGTGACTGACTCTGCTAGTCCCAAAAGTCACAGAGGACCAACAAACCGGAGGCAACTCGAGGCACTTTACAAAATGCTTATGTACCACACTCAAATCAACAACATCACCTCAGCTTAGCTTTAAGTACTGCGTCTGTTAGAACATTTGAAAACCATCATTTACACTTTAATGCCATTACAAACATACATTCTCACCTGCCATATGGGAACAATTCAGGAGAGTAAAAGCACCGTAGAAACTCTAAAAGTGATGTCTACACAACCGACTTAAATGTATTCACTCATAATTACACTAAGGAGTAGAAAAGTTATTAGTTTTAGCCCTAAACTCACTCACTGTTATTGTTTGGACACATCAGATAAAGATATCAAGCCCAAACACGAAATTGTATTTACCTTGTTCCTTTTTTGAATTACTTTCTGCTCTTTAAACTGACCTTGTCTGCTGGGAACAGTAATTTGCGAAACCTTTTACCGCTCTATCAGCGTAAATGCCAATACATTTAAACAGCTGCCACATATGGTTGTATAACTATGCCCCCGAGAAAACACTTTTCAGGTTGAATTTTGAGCAGGCACTGATGGCTTGGAACAATTTGTGAATGAAACTGAGGGAAACTAATGACCCCTCAGGGTAAAATAGGTAAAGCAAAGGAAGTAATGACATTCAGCTGGTGAAGCCATTACAAGATGAGCACATAATATGAAACAGGCAACATAAAAAAACACTGTAAAGCAAACGTGTCCTTGCAAGTAAACTTCAAACTTGCATTGTTTTATTTGTGACTTATTAATGAAATCTATCCGTTACGAAGGCCTTCCTTGGTGCATGTGCGAACAGCTTAGCCTTCATATGCAGAACGGCATGTGTCATATGTGTGACGCTGACATAATCCCACATGGCTGTGGCCTAGTTGGATCACCAGAGACATGTGTGTACTGTACATATGTTAGGTCAAAGCATGTTGAGCTCAGCAGGGTCTTGGGGCCGCGTCTGGAAATAGAAAACGGGAAAGCGGGTAGGTGAGCAGGCACCGCTGACATCGATGACATGCAACAACTGAAGTGTGTGCACGACTCACTCAAACACAGATGGTTGGTCGGAGATGTGGGGCTGCTCGTCTGTCACACAGTAGGGTGTTAGGGACCCTCCATCTACCCGAGTGCGCTTTGGACTGTTAAGTGGCACCAGTGATCCCGGGGGATCGGCTCAGCATCTTTCTCTGCCCTCTGGTTGTTCATTTTAATAAGCACAGAAGTCTGAGATGGACCTAATTCCAGAGGGGGCCCTGAGTCTGACCTAAATAACTGGACCCTGCAGAGGGGTGTGTTGTGATGCTGTGCCAGGCGTTGCTCTGTGTGATGCAGGCCACACCTGTCACCCCCCCCTCCATCAGAGATATGACACTAAAATAGAACGGGAGCTGGAAGATGTTCAACATTTCCCGGCTACCATGAGTGGAGGCGAAGGAAATGGCACGTATGTTCATTTCAGTGTGTTCGCATGGTGACTAGGTTGGAGGGAAAACACTTTATAGAGGGCTCTCAGCTGTTAACCATGTTTGATCCCATACAAGACAAACTACTGGACCAGCACCTTCTACGTCTGTCAATTAAATTTCACAATATTTTGAACGATATCTCCATGAAAACAAACAAAACCGGACATCAAATTCTTCAAGTATTATAAAATCTTAAAATGTCATGTGCGTATGTAGGTCATGAATTTAATAAAATATCTAAACTTCATATTTGTATATATGTCACCAATTTATTATGATATAAACATTTCATATGTGTATGCCAGCGATTTAATATATATAATTGTATTTAAACTAAGTCCTGCCTGAGTTGTATTCATTTTTATGGTGTTAGAAAGTTAATATCTTCAACTCTTCTTCCATGTGATGCATGATTAAGCAGAAACTCTGGGATGGGCTGAACATTTCACTGTCAAGTTAACGACAATAAAAGCGTGACTTCCGGCCGACACTTTCAAAAGAAAGCTAAAGGTCTGGTTAAAGCCGCGTCGAAGACAACTTTTGCAACAGAGCAAAGCGGTCACGCACTTAAAGCTCCAACAATACTAAACGCATTCCTTTAAATCGCCGTAGCCCGGCCTGTTAAGACTCGACTCAAGCGCGTTTTCCGTGCGGTTTTAAATCATTCTTCTTGCGTTCTCTTTGTTTTGGTTCCGGCCACGCGTCTCCCTTGCGGCGGGCTTTTATTTCGAAGGCCGCGCCTCCCGACTTCCGGCCTGCACCTCGTTTGACGCAGCTCGCCGTCGCTCATCATGCTTCAGCCACAAACAACAGAGGGACACAGCGGCGGCTTTTACTCACACAGGCGGATCACGTAGTCGCACATGCCGAGCAGCGCGCTGTAGAAACACTGGAGGAACGACATGAAGGCCGCGGGGCACGCAAACGCCGAGCTTGAGGTACGACGGCGCGGCTCCTCTCTGCCTCTTTTCCTCTTTCAGTCTGACGATATTGGATCTTATGTCAGGATGTGGACGCGCCTTGATCGCAACCCCCGCCCCGCGCACACACACACACACACACACACACACACACACACACACACACTTTATAACTCATTCTGCTCTGGGTGGGACAGTCCCGTTTAGTGTCATCTGAAAACCCCCCCCCCCTGCTGCAATAACTTTGCAGCTGTGACCTCGTAAACCCGTCCATATTTGTCTCCTTTTTTTCTCCTCCATTTCACGCGTATTCCTGTTATTTTACGACTTAATTTACTGCTTGTTGTTGCACCAATTCAACATATGGCGTGAAATAAATCCTAAAAGGCCTAAATCCTTTGCCTAAGTTTCATTAAATGTGGCGCAGTAGTTTGCGCATAAACCTGCAGACAAACACAGCACAAAACGACGCAAAACCCCCCCCCAGAAATGAGTGAAAAAAATAACCTCATTATTATTTTAGTTAGTTATTCCTTTGCGTCATAGTGTCTATTACTCATATTAGAAGAAATAGCCCAAGTTTCTGTAAAAATGAACACAAAATAAATCAAAATGTCACTATATTTAAATATATTCTGTATTTTTGTGAGTACTGCTCTGTTCATACTTAGAAAACAATTTATAAACTCAACTTGAAAGTAAGCTTATTTGTATAAAAGAAAATACCAAGTCAATATGTTATTAGTATAATGAGTATAATGTACTGATACGTCTTTGGTTACTCAAATATAGATGATACACCAGATTTAGATCTTTAACTATTCAATCCCTTTTTGTTTCACTGATACAGAAGTGTATTTCAAGAGCGATCACCAGTTACGTTACGTGCCAGCGTAACTTGAGTGCACTTTATTCCTGCGAAGTGATTGATGTTCACCTTTGGTCCTGACCTTGCTCCGAACGCATTGCTCTCTGTTAACAGACACAACAGGTAAGCAGATGGCCAAATCCACAGTAAATGACTGTAGCGGCATGGAGCGAAGAAACAAAACTCAGGTCAGGTCATTAACAGGACCCGTGCTGCCACCGGGGCCCTTCGCCTCAAGTCCTTCTCGAACCCACCTCGAGCGGGGATCTTCACACGCGAACACACAAACACGAGCAAGATACCCAGGAGCAGAGAACGTACGAGACATCCTGACGTATGACAAATTAATTTCTCTCGTAAATTTGCGTGGGCTGGTTAAGGTGCGAGGGGCGATGTGGTTCAATACTCGGCCTGATCCTGATTTGACCAGACTTTGGTGGCTCCTATCGCTTGTACTTATATTTAGGGCACTGGGAAATCCAAAGATATTTTATTCCTGCAAAGCTCTCTCAGAAAAATACCTCTTGAAAATGTGCCAACGATGGCAGTGATTGTTGTTAATTGGGTCAAGCTGCCTCGGTAGTTTTTATCCACACACTCACACAAGTACTGCAGGAAGAAAGTGCAGAGGTGGAGTGTCGTTTCACACTGAGCCCCTGGGGGCAGTGTTGTACAGGCTTTATACTTTACTGTACACGGAGCTGCACACACGCTGCTGTACCATGTCATCTCAGTACACTAAAGCTTGTAAACGCCGCACTGAATCTCATTTCATACAGTTGCGTTCCTGATTAAAGAGGACATTTAGGATTAGTTTTAAAATTCCAAATGACAATATGCACATTTTGGGAAAAAAAAGCCGTTGCCTGGAAATCATCAAACGTATATGAAGAACAAAAACACTCCGGTCTGTATATCTCTGCCTCTGCTGAATTGCCTTCATCCCTGGTGGGACAGGATTTATCCCCCCTCTTCAACTTCGAGAAGAAGGCCGTATTAAATATTGTGCGTGAAATAAACAGATTTTTTAAAATACATCAAAGTAAAGTTCTGCAGCATGAGAACAGTCTGAGGAAACAACAGTGAAATCAGAAAAGTGCTCGTCTGACAATAGAGATGACGCTAGTTTGATGTTTTATTCATTTAGTGATGTATGCTCACATTACGTTATTTCATTCTAAGGAAATAGCCACAACTAATCAGACACCGCTGACAGGTGAATTCTGAAACATCCTCCTCTCCGATTTGTTCACACCCTGTCCACATCTGCATGCTTATGATGGCTCAGTTCTTCTTGTACGTGGCAAAACATTATGTTTAAAGTGGCTATAATCAATATTTTTTGTTTTATAGATCATTGTATGTCGAGGGCTTGGAACCAGAGGGGCATAAGTGACATTTTACCAATTTTACAGGAGACAAAATGTCACTTGTGCCCTTGTGGTTCTCACCACTCGATGTGACAGCGGTCAGGCATAGGGAGAATTAATGCAGTACTCTGCAGCTTCCCTCAGCTCTATGCAGCTTTGTAGTGTTCTTCCAAACAAATACAATCTTTGCTGTTTTGCCTCACTCTCGTCTCTCTAATCTGCGTTGCATTCTGCCTTAAAGGGCAGCTGTTACCTTCACAAAAAAAAAATTCCACTGTACATGACCTACTCTTAACAACATTCGCAAGTAGCCGGTGAACATCATGGAGCATTTTGTAGCTACAGAGAGGTGGTATTCCTCTGAGTGTTGACAAGTCGATCAGCAGAATGATGCACAAGCAAGCGCTCACTCAAGGAATGCTTTACCGAACGGAAGGCCTCTGTTCGGGGCTGTAGGAAATTCACAGCCATTAAATTAAACATTGTTCTGCAGCCTATTACAGGAGGTAGGGGAGGAAAGCAACTCTTTTTTTTCAGCCAATCCCTCAGCACCTCTGAAAAATAGATGCTGGGAAAATGAGGCTGGATAATTGACAGCAGGTCAGTGAGCCAGGGAAACCGAGGGTGAGAGGAAGGGAAACAGAAACGATGGCACATTTCCCAGACTTAAGATCTGTGTGCACTCTTTCTAATTGAAGGTCAATTCTTCTTCTTAGTGGAACAACAGGTTGATTTACTCGCGCGCCTAACCGCTGTTGTGAAAAAGGGAAAGGTGATCCAGCTGTTGTGTAAGAGGTAAAGGGAAGGGAAGACAAAACACAGCGAAGAGGTGATGAATATGTTAACTGGAGACGGCGAGGGGTGGAGGAGCCAGGGCTTAGAGGCTACAAAATCCTCACATTAACCGATTGCTATGGATTTTCCCAAGCTTTAGAAAGAGGATCTGCTCTAGATTTTGTTAAACCGATCCAAAGGAGCTGATGTCTGGGCTAACACGTCTGTCCGAGGCAATAGAAAAAAAGTGTGTGCACGATTGTGCGGGTTCCTCCGTGTGCGTATGTGTCAGTTTGAGTGGGCAGAGAGGCAGCGGAGCAACAGCAGCCCGAGCCACTTGACGTTCAAAGAGAAGAGATCAAAGGACGGCCCCTTACTTCAGTCTCCTTCCTCAGGATTAAAAAGATCATCAATAATAATGGGCTGGAGCAGCTCAGTGGGCAAACTGGAGAGGAGCTTGAACGGAAGCTGATAGGTCTCCTGTTTGTGTCTGTGCGTGTGTGATATTTTGGCGGGTTTGCCGTGGGGACAAGTGGGAGCAGAAACCATAAGTGCGGGCTGTTTTTTTTTTTCCTGGAACTGGTGCCTGAACCATCCTTCAGAAGCGTCATGCAATATTCACCACAACAACGTCTTCACTTCTCACTTTGGGCTTCCAGCCGATTTCCTGTGAAATGTATAAAAATGTGTGTGTGTGTGTGTGTGTGAGCGTGTGCTCGCATGCTTCTCCTGCACGGTGGAACAACAGAAATAAACAAAACTGCATAAGGTGTTACTGTTTACTTGGCAGGCAATGACTGAACCTTCATTTTTGTGTAGTTTCTGTATATGAGACAGAGCTCCAAACTTCAGTAATGAATAGGTTATGTAATGCTTACTGTACCCTGTACATAAGGGTCTGTCTGTTTGCTTCTCATTATTAACTAGAGATACCAGCTGTTCTGTTTTGAAATTTGTCCTGATTAACAAAAAGAAACATATCGGCATCAGTGAACATTAACAAAACAAGAATCATAACTAATACGTGTCTTAAAATGGACTATATCAAAAGTAATTTTTACAGCTAGGTTTATCTCAATTAATATAAGACATACTGTACTTTCATTGCGAAGTAGCGTGAGATCATGGGAGTTGTTTTATTCTAATAAAACAACTGCAAGTAATGATGGTAACGATATAACGCCACTAGCAGGCGACGTTTATTTACATTGAATAAAATTACAGATCTTTTTTGTAGTTGCTAAAGAATAGCATAATTTATAAAATGAACGTCATCTGCTGTTGGAAAAGGACTATATAATTGCAGTCGTAATTGGTCACGTAAGGGTTACACAAATGCATATGATCAACACAACCCTCAGGCCATTTTTGAAGCACTTCTGCAATATGTAGCGGCATCTCAGATACATAAGACCCTTCAGAAAACTCCAGGAGTCAGTATCGATGTAACAGCGTGCAAAATGCAGGAGCTTAAACACTGCATAGCTATACAACATCAACCCAGAATTATAAATACCTAACATACTTTAAAAAAAAAGCATGGTTTGTTTATTACGATAAGGACAGTTCATTTAACATCTCTTCACGTCTTTTCTTTCATTCTGCAAATGAACTAGTTTATGTGCACTGGAGTTTGAATACTTAAGGCTTTTCAAATATGCAGAGGAGGAGCATGACCGTGGAGGTTAAAGGTATTAATTTGACTACATTTATTCTGCACGTACATTCGCGAGAGCAGCACCAAATTAGGTCCATGCTAGGAGCATACATGATCTGCATTAGCTGCCCGTTAGCTGCTCACTCTCAGTTAAATTTGACTTCCTGCTATGTCCGTTTATATCCTTTTCAGAACAGACGCGGAGAAAATAACAAGCTTATTCTTTGAACCCCCTCAGATTTCCAGTGTGTGTTAATTAAGGGGCCAGAGACCACCTGAGACCCCCTGTGCCTATGACACCGTGTGGTCGTTAGGCAAAAGTCAAAAACGGGTAATTATAGTAATTCCCCGATGCGAACTGCGCATTAGTGAATGTGTTAAAAGGCGGAGAGTAAGACGGGTCGAGATCTTTCTTTTCCCGGTCTCTTTCCAATCTCTCTCCCTTCCTCTCCTCTTCAATCACCATCTTCCCCCAGGAGGAGGAAAAGGAGAGGTAGCTAATTAATTACAGTGACTGACGACTCAGCGGTGAAGATCTAAGGAGGTGATGAATTGTGCAGTAGTACAACTATGACAGTAATCTGAAGCAATCCCCTACCTTTGCTACTAACCACAGTGAACTGCTCTCCACGTCGCCGCAAAATGTATCACTCGCTCCCACTCTGCCTGTCGCGTTCATTTGAGCCTCAGTTGATTCAAAGATGCAACGAGGTGGGAAGAAAATAAAGTTCAAGGGTCAGGAGAAGACAACAGCTATTCAGTCAGAGGGCTGGCCTCAAGTGGAAGCAGCAACATGACGCTGTACAGTATGATCAGTGACCACCCAGCAGGGTAATATCTCTTATCCACACTTCCGCAATGTCCATTCATCATGTGACAAAGTCAGGCATCAAAAATGAATGTTCATTAAATTGCCGACCGCCGTGAGGCTGCTGCTGCCGACGTGTGTGCTTCGTACACACACATGCACAGGCGTGTTTTTCTGCTCACTTTCCACTGACAAAGGATGGAATTATTGTCTTTAAACGATCAGTAAATGATTACAGATCAGACAGTTGTAACTGCGAGGTAGAGACATTCGACAGCAGGGAGAGGGGAGAGGGGAAGTGAATGCAGCACTGCACAGCAGCTATCTGGCTTGAAAACTAGAGTTTACTCTCGACAACACTTCACCTGATAGATGGTCTTCATTATCTCTTCCTTCCCTGGGGAAGGAAGCACTGAACGTCACTCTCTTGATCTTATCTGTCTCTTTTTATGGATCAATAACTACCACCACACAGTAGAACGATCAGCTGAATTCTCTATTGTCTTTAATTGTGTTGTTACCCCGAAAAGTCAATGTTCGGTGTGATGAGTAAAATACGGGACTACAACTTCATATTATTATCATATTTTGATTTCATTAACTGCAGACGGAAATAATTGTGTTAGAGGAAGTCAATTAAAGGCCATTTTAAGCAGCATTAAACAAATGTTTGTGCAGAGTCAATGATAAGAACTTTAATTGATTGAACTACTTGTGCCATTCTTCCAATTTGCAGTAAAAATGTGTTTAATTAGCTGACTGTAACCTTGCTGGCTAGATTGGGGGAAATGCTGTGTTTTAATTGGCATAATTAAAAAAAGAATGTAGGAGAAAGGCAGAGTGCGTCAGCCGTGCGACGGTGACTCAGTGTGCACATTGTAAGGGAATGACGTTTGGATTTGCAGTGGGAAACATAGAAGCACCCAGTGCTTGATGCCAGCACCACTCAGCATCAATACTGCATGCAGTAATGCTGGAAAGCCAAACGCTCCAGACCATGAGGCAAACAAGAGGGCTAAAATAAGACCCAGCAGCCACTGAGCTTTACAGCTTGAATAAGCTCTTATGTGGGAAAAACAGTTCTGCATTCATCATATTGTATCTGAGAGGAAAACTGGGTCAGATGGATAATAATGCAGAGGGTTTGGGTCTGCGTTTTGCAAAGTGAAACTACTCCCTGGTCAGCTAACCAAGGCAACATGCTTTACAAAAAACTCTGGATTTCAATTTCAAAGAAATGAAAGACCTTTTGATTTAATCTTCTGTCCAATCTTTGCAAAAGGATGCATTTTCCTGCAGTACTTACTTATTTATCATTCTGACTTGACAGTATACACATGCTGCATAACTTAAACACAGCATATCTATTATACATATTTTCCATGCATACATATCAATTTATAATGCGCTATGGATTATGTATGTACACACATATGCATGACCACATGAGTCTGTGTGTTAAGTGCTTGTTCCCACCCACCTGTGCTGCTCTGAATGGTTCTAACAGTGGTAGTGGTGCGTGGAGGAGAGTTGGCCCTCCTGTTGGCCACCATGACGACTCCTTCCCCCTCCTCCTGCGAGCAACCTTTCTCTATGGCACGCACATAGCTGTGGCTCCGCATGCGGAAGCAGCCGGGCATGGGCAGGTCCAGGGCATCCACCGCCTGCGACTCCATCTCGCTGAACACTGACTCACACACGGCCTCGATCTGCCCGTTCACCTCCACCTCGCTTACCTAGGGAGAAGGGGACACAGGCGGACATACAGTATGTGCACGCAAACATGCGGATGAACAAACACGTACGGGAGCGCGCGCACACACACCCATACACAGGGGAAAATAAAAAACGAAAAATAAAAATGCAAAGTCACACACCAGCACAGTACACGACAAAGGAGAATGGGCAATAAATTACTAAAGCGAAAGCAAGGGAAGGATCTCTTAGTGCTGCAAGCTTCAGTGTTATGCCTTGTGGTGCCTTAAACCCTATATAGGAATTAAGCCATATAAACAGTAGGAATTTACATACTTTTAAAAAAAATGAAAAAAAGAACATTCAAGGAGTGCAGAAGGGGAGGGTTTACTGTAGGACAAAACTTCAAAGGGCTAAACAACAGAATGAAGCAGAACAAGTGTTTTTGTTATAGGAGCAAATTAGGATACGTTAATGTAAGAACTACTGGAAGTTTACTAAACTGTGACTGTGACAAATCTACAACTAAGTCATCAGCGAGTGCAGTTTGGGTCTTTAAGGGGAACTGAACGGGCTTCAAACCAGGGTCAGTAAAGAAAAGCGTTTAGAAACTCCTGCTACAGATTGGTGAAAAGTGATTGGGTCACAGAATCACAGATTAGGATGTGTGAGGGTGGATCATTTGGAGCCTCATTCCATTCCTTAAAGTGCCCCTTGTACACTTTTCTTTGCAAATCTGATGCTAGAACCAGTTAGTTTTACTCAGTGGTGGAAGAAGTATTCAGATATTACCAGCCAAATGTAATGAAAGCATGAAAAGTAAAAGCAGCCAGTGTGCAGTAAAATGGTCTCTGTCAAGTGTTTTACTATTATATAGGATGTTTTTGGATTCATTTTGCATACATTAATGCATATGTTGAATTTTACTGCTGAAGATGTTTAAGTATAGGGTAGCATAAGGAGTAGCATCAAATAGAAAAACTCAAAGAAAAGTACCAGCAATGTATATGCGAGAATGGTACTTGAGTAAAAGTACTTTCCACCACTGGTTTTACACTAAAGTTTTCTTTCTTTAAAAAGTCTTGAAGAGGACTACACAGGGAGCAGAATATTAGGAATGGGATGTCTGAAGTGGGTGTTTGTCAGTGAAGTGACTGGGAGAGTGCAATTAAAACAAGACTAAGTATGTACTGTAGAGCTTGGAATCAGAAAGGTTTAGACCTCGATTCAATCCAATGTTAAGCTACTTTTTTCTGTTTTTGTTTTGTGTGCATCATATGTGCACACATGTCCACAGAATATGAGGGTGGGTGGGTGAGTGAGTGAGTGAGATAGCGAGCCTAGTAGCACCTCTTTACTGAGTGGCATTTTCATAGATAGCAGGTCCGGTTTGCCATCCTCCTCTGGGCCTGCTGCAAGTCAGGACTTGAAGGGAAGTCTCAGAAGTCCATCATTCAGCTGCTGAGGCAAAGTATTGCCCCTGGGCTTTTCAAGGGGAATATATATCCCCATTTCCCCAGGCAGGAGGGTATGCTAAGCTCCCCTGTCACCCCAAATAATGTGGAGAATGAAGCCACGCTCAAAATCCAACCGTGACAAGACCTCTTCCTACTGTTTTCTGATAAATTCTTCAATATGTTCAATATCTAACAAATTCCTGTCATTATGTAGAACCAATCCCTATTTATTTTTTCATAAAACTCATACGGGTGCGTGTTAATTCTCGTTGTTCATCATTTTTTCATAGCAGATGCCAAATTGAAGAGGACATTTTTAGCCTGTCATTTCGCTTCACAAAATATGCCGAGGCAGAAGGAGCATATTAGGGAAAAGGAGGGAATGGAGAGGGGGGGAGGGGGGGATTCTGCATGCCCTCCTGTTTAATTAGGCAATCTGAATACGCCTGTAATCATCTGAGCTGCAGAAAACGGCACGCAGACGTATACACTAATTGGGAAACGGGTTTTCTTACTGTTCAGACTTTGCCGGATGGTGACCTGATTGTTCATTCTGGCCTTACATGGCAACGAGTGGGGCTTCCTCCACCTTATTGAACATAATGGTGCAGATATAGGAGCCGCAGTGGCCGCCGGCAAAAAGGCACACTCCCCAGGGTGCCACTAACCTGGCTTATGGTGCTCATGGCTCTCATGTAGCTCTCGTTTCGCGAGCGGAATTTAGGCGAGGCCAGCAGCCCTGCCGGGTCCAAGCTGTCCAGACTCCTATTGATGGAAACCTCACTCACCGCCCGCAGATAGCTGTGACTCCGGATCTGCAGCTTAGGCGAGTGCTCTGTTGAAATCCTGTCGCAGGAGAAGGAAACAGAGAGAAAAGGAGGGACGAAGCAGGAGAAAAAGTTAAAGCAGGGAGAAAAAAAAAAAAGAGCTTGGTATGAGGGTGGGAAACAAAGCGAGATAGAAAAGGAGCAGGGGGAAAGAGACGGAGAGATAAAGTGATGAAAACAGAGCGAGGGAAGGCATTTGCAAAGTACTTGGCAGTGTGTATGAACCCAAAGATACGGATCAATCCACAATTGCTTCAGGAGACACCTTTATCTAATCAACAAGTGCAGTACTATTGAGAAACACTCGCAGTAGCTTATATAGTGTGTCCTTGAAGCACCTTGTAAGCACTTTCTAAAACACTTAACAGCGAGTGCACTCACATACATATGTCAGAGGATGGAAGAGGAACTGCGCGAGTGCCTGTGAGGTATAATAAACTCAGAGACTTTTAAATAAAAGTGGACAAAGGACGCGGATGCTTAAAAAAGACCAAGGGATCAACATGTTAAATAAAAATACACACAGACACACAAACACAAACCCCTCTCTAGGAAGATGAATAGGTGTCTCATTAGCTCTCACCTGCCTCCAATCCCATTGCTCAGCAGGCTTCTCGCCTATGTGCATGTTTGTGTTTGCGTAAGTGTGAAAAAGAGCGCGAGTGTAGGTTACACAGCAGCTGGAAGCGAGCTAAACAATTCATTAATCAGGGGAAATAAAACCTAAAAAGCTGACTCGCTTTCCTTTTGATGAACACTGTGGCCTACTAAACCAACGTACAAAGAGGAACTGGAAGAAATGAATACAACTCAGAATAGAAAGTCAATTTTTAAATCAACTGTGAGGAGGAAAGGGTCCAATACCCTCACTTTTCACTTGAGGGTATAAAAAAACCCAAAAACGTATGCACACACACACGCAGACACGTACTGTACAGATACACACAACAGTGTGTTGCCTGCAGGTCAGGTCTGCTTTAATTATGTAGTTCCTCCTTAAAATAGAGTGTGATTACCGCAGCAAAGAAAACTAGATTACTCATTCTTGGATGGAAAAACAGTGGGCACGTGGAGTGGGTGATGGTGTAGATAAACGGGGTGCTGAAAGGACAGATGAGCTACTAATATGGAAAGAGTGATGATTTTAAAAGCAAAGGTTACAGCATTTAAAAAAAAAAACAAAAACACATCTCTACGTAGCCAAAATAACATCCAGGCAATTTACGGCAATACTGGGCAGAACTCAAAGCAGATGTACAAAATCATTCAGTAGGCGCTCACTCTTGTTAGTTTGTTTTATAAACTCGGTTTGAGGTCGTGTCTTATGGTGTATTCATTTATATTAAGTGTTTCCCTGCCAGTGGGGTTGTAGCAGTTTTAATTTCCCACAGCCAAAGGTGGTGTTTTTAAATTACCCTTTTTATTCTGCTATCACTACAAAATACTTTTTTTTCCCCCCTCACATATGAAAAAAAAAAACCCAAAAAACCCTTAAATGTTCACATTTAAGAAGCAGGATGTACAGTTTTACCATCAATTATTAACTCGCTATCAAAACAGATGATCTAAGCTTAATCTATTTATGTTTCTCTGCCTTGTTCTATTTTTCAGTTCCTTAAGTTCTTTCGCAGGTTTCTTTTTGGTCATTTCTGTGTGGAACTGCCTTAATTTTTCCTCGCATTTTCTCTCTGCAGTCTATATTCTCACAGGTCAGTTGGTGATGAAAAAAACTGGGAATATAAATCATTCAACTAAAGAAAAACATCCCAGCGCATATCCCAAGCCTGAGAGGTTGAGAGGATGAATCATCCACATGGAGCCACCTGGAGTCTGTGACTGTAGGTGATGCACAAAGAAATCAAGTCAAGGAAGAATCTACCTACACCATTATCTCCTCTTGATTTCCCTGTGGGGCTGATTATAGGCAGGGCCAGTGATGAATGTATTGTGCCAACGTGATTGGCAGACCTCGTTTGTAATCAGTCCCACCTGAGGGGAGGTCAGCGTGTCCCAGGGTGTCCCTCTATGGAACAAGTGACATTAATGAACACATGTTCTTCTGCCAGTCAGGAACCGAGGCTGTCTAAACCTCTCTGCTGAGTTGGGATCCCGATTTCCTCTCCATTTTCACGCCTCATCTTCTCCATCATCTAATTTCTGCATTTTGTTTCCTGCAACATTTCTTTTCTGTGAGTAAGTCGGAAGGTACCTCTGCCCATCTTCTGCGTCCTCCTTTTCTTTCTGCCTTTCTCTCTATCTTCCCTCTGTCAGCCTCCATCCTTTAAGTCACGGGAATGTGATTATTGAGACCTATTATTTTGTACGCTCGTTCTCAGTGGGACATTAAAAATAAACATGATAACTGTTCTAGGAATAAATGAATTTGTGTCAAAAACAATTCAGCAGTTAGTGACTGACAGAAACAAGAAAGGATGCCATTTTCTCCTGGGTGTGTTTGTCTTCCAGGAATAATCCCTGCCATTTAAATTCTTTATCAGTTGTCTATGTATTTTAATAAGTAGGAGGGCTCGCATTAGGTGAGAATAAACAAATCCCACAACTTCTCAGGAGCAGATTTTCACTAGTTGATGCCACAGTGGTCACCAAAAGCGCTGTGAAACATATGGAACAACAATGCTGATTATTTAATCATTGTGGAGTGTAACACA
Organism: Coranthus polyacanthus; assembly: GCA_037367275.1. Taxonomy (NCBI): domain Eukaryota; kingdom Metazoa; phylum Chordata; class Actinopteri; order Kurtiformes; family Apogonidae; genus Coranthus; species Coranthus polyacanthus. Next base: position 11,756,487 of record JAPQRN010000014.1, on the reverse strand, counting down.
GAGTTGTGCCAGCTCCCAAAAGCACAGTGTGAAAACAAGATGTCAGCTGCTCCCGCCTCATCCTCTATCTTTAATATGCAGCACTGCAGTTTGGTTTGTTCCACTGGGTTCCATCAGATGATGATGGCGTTCTCCAGGCCAAATTCAAGTCATTAGTAGGCCCCAAGCTGCGCCATTGCACTTACATAAGGGTGTGCGCTTGCTTGTGTTTGTGCAACCAGCGTCGATGACAGAGCGCCCACTGGTGTTCTTCTCATCTCTGTATATTACACAGCTAATCAGTCACAGCTCCATGCTGCTACATAAGCCTGAATTCTGCTGTTTCAAGGCAGGATGAAGTAAAATATTTTCATTGGCTATTACATTTGTCATGTGTTGTCATGAAAATGGTGGAAGGGCCCAAATTTATACACCTAGAGTATATCACTACTTTGGTCTTATTTGAAACGTTTCAGCCACGTTTTTATATATTAAAGAGAACATTATGCTCACGTAAGTGGAAAAACAACGCTATTTAAATTAGTCCAGCGGAGCTAGATATTAACAATCACATGATCTGAAGGGTTAAAGATAAGACAGGATAGACTATTAGCCAGATGATCTGAACTGCAGATAAATTACTGATAATAAGGATGGCTGAAACTGCGAAATAAGAAGCAAGTTGTATTTAAGGAATGCAATAACATATTAAAGTTATTATTCCTGCTAAAACCTGAAAATATGCAATAACATGCTGTTGTACTGTGAAGCTGTGGATTGGCTCTTGTGGAGGATGTCACAGCTGAGCCATTTTTGTTAACAGAACTAACTCAGTTGGACTAAATTGTGGATCACGTTCATGCTTTCAAGATTTTATTAATTCAATATTCTTTTTGAGTGATGCTAATATGCTGCTGCTGAGCCTGATAAGCCCGATGCCTTATGCAACAACAAACAACTTCATGAAAATCCTCAAATGATAAAATTTGCCTTTTAACATCAGATGTTTCAAAGGGAACTGCTTCGGGAAAGAGAAAATATTTGATATTCTCAGCTCACAATGCACTTCTTAAGAGCAGAGCATTTATTTTTTGAAGAGACTTGTCAGTACATGGACAGGCATCATGTATTTTAAATTAAGCCTCAGTCTCGGTAATAACGTCTGTGTCATTGCAGAGATACACTGGCCAACTATGAAGACAGTGAAGAGCTGTGTGTCTGACTTGTAAACACAGAACAGGTAATTAAACAGTGGCCACCGAGAGTCAGAGACTCACACATAAAGCAGGCTGCTGCCAGGGAGATGCTTGAGTAACACTCACTGCCTCCATCTCCTTCTGTTTGTCGCCTTTTCTTTTTTTCACATGCACATTCTGACCATAGCCTTTCAGCATATTTATATATTATGTACACTGTCTACACTCTATGTTTACTAGATGTAAACACACATTAGGACATAACATAACTTATTAATATTTAGGTCATTTATCAAGAAAAACAAACCGTTTTTCAAATGATTTTCTGAATGTTATTATCTTTTGGATTTCTGGTCAGGTGATTTAAAGACATAATCATGTTTCAATGTTCATTCACTGTAATCTTTGACTTCCACTGTGTAGAACGGCGTCAGTGCAGATTTGGACATTTTGAGGTTTTTCTCACATTTGTCGGCCAAAAGGATTTGAGACGTTAAATATTTTGGAGCCAATCATGAACGACTATGCAACTCTTTTCTAGTCTGATGCGGAAACCTGAAGCCATCAGTGCACACCGATTCAAAGGGTGGACTTTTAGGGACGCAATGCACATATAGTGCCCAGCAGATAGAAATGAACAATATCTGCATATTTATAGATTCCAAATCTATCAATGAGAATTCATCTGACTTTTTTGTGTTGTAACAGGACTAACACACAAAACAAACAAACAAAGACAGTTTAATCAAAAATGAAAATCCTTATCATTCATTGCAGCCCAAACACACACACACACACACACACACACACACACACACATACACACTCACTTGAGCGTGGTCATCTCGGTGAGTGACGGCTGCGTGGCCTTCAGGTAGCTGGCCCGCCGTGCCTGGACCTTAGGTGAAGGTTTTGGGCTGCAGTCCGAGTCGCCACTGTCTTCTTCTGCCATGGCCTTGATGTAACTGCCACTGCGCATCCGCCGACACGGGATCTCGTCATCCTTCCCCAGTGGAGAGAACCCGCTCCAGTCATCCTGAGGCACCTGTGGAGATGAGGGGGGAGATAAGGTAAAGAGAGCGAACACATGCTTAGTGCTTTTACAGGTGAACTTACAGTGGAATAAAAGGAGACACAGCAAGACCGGAACATTTTCTACCCTGACCTGATATAAATATCTGCCTCATACAGTGCACTTCGTGCTTTCAAAGATTCAGTAGTAGCAGTATCAATGCAGGGTCTGCTTAGATCATACCATAAGCTTTTGAGTGCCGGGGGCCTTCTTTTGTCTGTCCTGTGATGCATTCGGCATATCAAATGCAGGGAATTAATTGTTTGGACAAAACGTTGCAGTAGCCTGGCCTCTGTCTGCTCTCCTGACTTTTCACACACACTAATGAAGGTAAAAATAAAAAGAGGCAAAGATATCTCCCAGCCCTAATCTAAAAGAGAGAGAGTCAAAGACAGAAGACATGGAGAGCGAGGGAAAACAAAGGGGGGTTTTGTTCAGTAGAACCACTGCAGTCCCAACGTGAGTGGCTGTTAGGGCACCGGCTCTGAAGTGAAAGAAATGAGATACAGAGCGAGAAAAAAAGTGCACAAGGATCATTCAACAGACCGGTGCGTAGCTAGGAAACCAAACTGACCTTGATGTCATGGGCAACGAGAGTCTGTTAACATCTTGGGAAAGGCAGGTCTGTGGTGACGTCAAATTCATTTATTGTTATCGGGTGAAAACCATAAAAACTAAATGATATCATGCTTGCTAATCCTAATGCCCTTGCCCTGCCCTGTGTCATATTTAAGATGTTCTAACCTGTGACTGGTGCAAGAGCGCATGAAGAGGTTAGGCATTCATTTAAGAGTGTGTGTGTGTGTGTGTCTGTGTGTGTGTGTGTGTGTGTGTGTGAGGGGAGTGGGGGTGGGGGGGGCATCAAGCAGAATCTCATCCCATATCAAATCAAGTTCTTGTGTTAAGGATTCAAGAAACGTCTGCAGTCTAACTTGTCAGGCTGCTCTCCTTGAAAGCCAGTTTTTGAAAGCGATGGCTCTTTTAGGCTGGGAGAAATGTTGTTGTACCGTACCAACAACATCCTTCCTTGATCTGTTCTCCCCGTTTTCCAGGCTGTTAAAATTCACGGCCACACAGAACTTTCTCTCTCTCTCTCTGTCTGTCTTTTATGCTCCCTCACACTTGGCTTCTGTCTTTTACTTTCTCCGTTCACACCCTACTCTGTTGCCCTTATTTGTGCTCTTTTTGTCCATATGCACACCCTCCCGTCTATTCTCTCCTTCTTGTCTCTCCATTTGCTCTCCTAAGGATTATATTTGCAGCTGTGAGGAAATGTCTGCAATCTGAAACAGTTTTATCTTCTCCAAAACAGAAAAAGAGAAGCAGGATGGGGCGGGCCGATCGGTCTGCATGCATGCGTTTGTGTGTATGTTGCAACTGCGAGGGGGAGTGTGACCACTGAGCTTAGGGACTGGAACGTTTTTCTTTTTTTTCTTCACACTCTTTTGTCTGCTCACCTCCGGCTCTCTGTGATCTTATAGTAACACCCTACTCTCCCTCAGTTAATAAAATGCACACACCAACACTGTATATGTACACCACCAGCAGCACAGATTCAACAACTAAAAAAATGTAGTGGGTTTATCTGCCATATATGCTTTAAAAACAGATAAGATTATTATGTTTCTGGAATGTTCTCTTGAGCTTGTACACAGTAAAAATAATGCTGGTTTAGTGTGGTCTTACATTAACCTGACCACTTAAACAAAGATATGTATAGATATATAGATATAGATATATCTATATCTATATATATTTATATATCTATATATAGATCTATATCTATATCTATTTATATATCTATATATAGATATAGATCTATATATATCTATATATATAGATCTATATAGATATAGATATC
>JAPQRN010000014.1:11721341-11738568 GCA_037367275.1 Coranthus polyacanthus | reverse complement strand
TACCCACCCACCCCAAACCGTCTTTTCTATTTTATCTCTCCTCTAACCCTTCTGTGCTCTTTGATTATTTTTTTTTCTCTTCTCTTTCCCTCCCCAACCCAGGGTGTCCGTTCTGTTCTGCGGTGATTGCCAGTATCGGCGTCATGACTCTCCTCCCATTGGCCAAGATTTACTTCATCTGATTGTCCCTAATTACACACTCATTCACCACCTAATCTCCATAAACACACTTCACCGAAAACCGCTTGATGTTGGAACCTAAAACGTTGTTTTCACAGGATAACATCAAGATTTCAGTATTTGAAAAAAAATGTTAAATTGAAGAGTGGGACTGCGCAGCAGGAATTCTGTGATACAGCCTCTGCTATCAACCTGTTTATCCCGCCTCCTGCTGAATCCTTCCCTCACTCTTCCAGCTTCTCTCTGGCTCTGACTCTGTTTGTAAACCACATTGCTGCTTTTCAAATAGCCTTCGATGATGATGATGATGATGATGATGATGATGACCCAAGCCAGTGCAATGATACGTTTTCAAATGGTAAGCTGTGCTCGCTATAAATCCAGCTTTTTGGCAGAGGCTGGGCCGTAGGGTTCACGATTGGCTCGTCTACAAGAACTGAGCCAGAGATGGGATCCCATGCGTGATTATACATTAACCACTTGTGGTAATGACGACACACTATTTGCCTTCTAATTTAGCTGCTGTAATTATTATGAGCACACTGTTGTGAGCACACAAGTAATGTTCCAATTCTGTATAACATTATTTTTCTTAATCCTCCGATGATAATGCTTGGGGCCGTGTATTGGCGAGAGAGTCTGGAGTATGATGTGCTATGATGATGCCTCACGATGCAGGGCTTCACGATTCAATATGTTATGATGTGCTGAGATACTGTAAGCACAGACGTATATTGCGATCTTTGTTGTCTTTTATACTCTTTTAATAAAGCAATCAGGGTTTAAACACAACACAAAATGAACTACCACCTGCAACAAATCTTTGCATATAAACTATTAATTAAATTCAGTGTTTTGAGAATCAATGCATTATCGCAAAAAAATAATATTGTAACACTCGCATGAATCAATATTTTCTTACACCCCTTAAGGTTCTCTATATTGTACCATAGCTCTGAATAAATCAGCATAGATTAGGGTTAAGCAACCTGAGGAACTGTAAATACTGTTTCTCATCTATCTCTTATAGCTCTTTTAAATGGACATCTCACTATGTTGCCATTAAGAAGACTTCTCATTATACCAGGTTTGCCTGTTTACAGTCGAACCAAACAAAGCCAGCGTAATCCTGCCTCGGTCTGTGGGTTTAGATAGCATGCATGGCTTCGACACAATAGCCTCTGCGTCTAGCGTGATTTATAACACGCATGTTGGAAATACAAGCATAGGGACGTTTGCTTTCAAAACAGTAACGGGCATGATTTCGACCTCTGGGGCTTATATTTCAAAAGGTAAAATTCACTGACCACACACTTTTAGAGCAAATTTCATAGCAAATGCATAGAATATTTGATCGTAAATCAATTAAAATGTAGGCGATACAATGCTTGCATTCGGTGGGAATAGTCTGTTGCATAATATTATAAGCAATCACGAATTATTACACTGGGTTGACATCTCAATAATACACTTTGCGAACTGCATGGTCAGCCGCGTGGATTCATGGTTGCCAAAGTATTCATCCTTATATTCCAAACTAACCGCAGTTGTTCTATATATGTCACCTATCAGCACTTAAAGACTTTTGTAAGTGGGTCAACAGATTTATCAGTATTAACGCATTAAGATTAAAACTTTAGGACAAATGTTTTAATGTCATTGCTCTTGCTGCCCTCTCCTCTGCTCGCCGTCTGCACTGCATTGCTAGAGCGCTTTAACTTATGTCTGGCAGAGGGAAACACGTTCAGCACTTTTACTTGCTATTAAGCACTTTGCCACACTTTTTAAACTGTTTATCTCACCACCGCCATCTGCTCTGTCACCAGTTATCGTTACGCAAACAGGGAAAAACATTTCCATCCAAACAGCTAGCGTGAGGCCTCCTTTTCGTTTTGTCACTTCGTCTCATCTCCCCGTCCTAGCGACATCCACCTTCTCCCTGCCATTCGCCCGCTCTGTCACTCTCTGCATCTGTGTGTGCGCGTCTCTTTCTGTCTCACTCCTGCTGCCATCGATGCCAGGCTGTCAACCGCTCGACAGATGTGTTTCTGCTTAGAGTGCGCCAAATGGATATAGCCGACACATGAAAGGCTGCATTCAAAAGGTCACAGGTGAAATTGTGAGTGTGAAAATCGAGCATACGGCAGGTAGCCTTAACAGAGCTGATATTATATTATAGGGGTTACATAGGTTTTTCTGTGCTGCTTTAATCACTTTATGAGCACTCACCTGACCTGGGCTTCAATAAAAGCTGCACCTAAAACTACTGTTGTTTTTGCACTGAAATGATCCAGTGGAGAACAAGCATGAAGAGAAGTGCAGCTCACCTTCTTTATTGTCTCATCTTTGGCATCTTTTCTCTCCTGTGCTTAATTCCACGGTCCTCGTCCTTTGTGCGCGCACATTTCTCCACCTAGAAGTGAATAAAAACAGAGACAGTGGTTGAGAATAGAGGGCGACTGTCGATTTTTAAAAGGCCTGTATAATAACAATAGCTCGGAGCATGAAAAAGCCAATAGACAATTGATTGGCCAATATCTCACCCACCAAATAAAGAATTATTACAAATTAATTCATCTTTGACTTCATTAGAAGCCGTTGAACTGAATATCTAAGTCAAAGCAATAAATACCTTAATGAATAATTAAACACAAAATCAAAGTAATTAATCATCAATAAATCTGGAAGTGAACATCAAACCAGCTGAAGAAAAAGGTGAATCTACGTGTGACTTTTATCTCTGGTTATTATTTTCTCTCAAAGTCATTCATTCCATTTGAGAAAGTTAATATTAGCCATTGGCCACTATCAGAGCAAGTTCTGCCAATACGATAGTTTGTAAAATGTACCATCAGTGGTGATTAATTGGCTTTCCTGTGATATAGCTAGTGTGTTGGTCCATGTGTTCATGCTGTGTTGCTGCTCCCAGAGCTTTTTCCAGGCTCCCTTCAGTGGTGGAATCACTGGTTAAATGCTGGGGGATGGTACACAATCTGAAGCAAAAAAAAAATATAAATAAATAAATAAATACAAAACCCTTTTACAGCATAGCCTGGGAAAAAATGGAAAACTTTGATCTTCACTGAGTGGAGTTTATAATCAGCTACAACCACAACCACAGCAACAACATGTTGGTTTTCTGCCTAAACACTGTCTTATAAGAACCAACATCTTCAAAAAAAACGGCACAAAAAAGAGGGAGGGGATGTGTGCAGAATTCACTGGCAGCAAGAAAAAAAGAAGGGGAGGAAATTCATTTTAAGCCTATTTGCATTTGTTTAAATCTTGCGAGTTAATTCCTAGAGGTGTTTTGATGCAAGGTGAAACCAGTCTTTGTCTCGGGGCAATGACTCACACAGCTTTACTATGAAGCAGTTCGCTTGGTTAAGTGTACAGCAATGGCCTGTCGAGTTATTGATGATTTTTCCTCACATTAAAGGGGCTTATGTAAGAAACATCCAGCTCCTGTGAAACAGCGTCTATAATTACTCCCTGTAATAACCAAATCAAACAGATTCATTGTTATGCTTCTGAAAATAACATTCCGCTAATGTTTCTTTTGGAAAGCATCCATTTCCTCGTATCCCGCGAAGGTGATGAAGAGGAGGTGGCAGGTAGTTCAACGTGGGGGCACTGAACAGATGGTGGTCTGTCCAACACACACCGGGTGGGACTTGGTCGGGGCAGGTTGGACACACACATACACAGGTCAGGAGGAGGACACCGATACTCCAGGGGGGCTCTGGGCTTTTTTAACATGACAAGGATGCAGGGACATCAATAAAACAAAAGTATTACAATGTAAAGTTGATAATTATGACTTTCAAGACTTTTTTGGCGTATTCACGGTGCCTGTTATTGTAAAGAATAACATAGCACGTCACCTTTTGAACATTTGGAGCTTGAAAACGCTCGGATTGCAGATAAAAACATTCAAATTCCAGTTGCCAGAGGAGAGTATTTAAAAAGGAAACCATCCTTCAAAACTCAATAGCAGCACTCACTTTTATGAATGCTGACATTCTGCCATTGCAGTATAAAGTACACGCTATTGAGAGTGATAAAACTGACTTTGAATAAGCCGCTTTCAAGTCAGCTGGGGGAAAAATGGCAACAACTTAAGTAACAGATGAGATTTCACATCTTCTGTGTCCTTTCCTCTCTGTCAATCATGTCAGCTCTGCAGGGGAGAATTTCAATTTCACACTCTGCTGGGGTGCATAACACACACATCGCTTAAACACAGGTAGAGAAAACAGGTACAGATATGAGAGAGGGTCTGTCTCTTAAAAAATGGATCAACATATGTATTCATGAATGAGTAAACAGCCTAGGGATGAACATAAATGAATACATCAGACAAGCTGTCGGCATGCTTTTAGATTAACAACGTCACTTGTCTGGAGTTTGCGGCATAGAAAAAGTAAACTCCATGACCTTTTAGAAGTTTTAAACGAACAGCATGTAATTTCTGCCGATAGCGCTTTCTCAATCAAAGCGGTAACAAAAGAAGCAGTTCGGTGGTGCTGTGAAGTAGTGTGGGATTTATCATGGGATTTGTCGTTTTCGCCACTGGTGCAAATCTGACGTGACTCGAAGAAAAAAAAAAACATGTTTGTTTACAGACGAGGTAGATATTACATTTTTATTCATATTAGTCATTTCATTCTGATGAAATGGCTAGAAGTCATTAACAAGCAGCCAAAAAGAAATGGGCCATTACACTGAATAAATTAGAGATTTCTCTGAATTTTCGAACACTGTTGGAAACGCTTGAAACACACAAGTCAACAACACATAACGAAGGCCTAGCTGTTTTTAAATATTTCACTGTCAAAATATTACATATTATACTTTTAAATCCACAACAGGTGTGCACATGTTTGCCATTACCGTTGCATATATTTAAATACATATTTCAGAGTAATCATTCATGTTGGTGATGTGTGTCCAGATTTGACGTTCAAAAGTTATCCATATCCTGTAGCTTCATGTAAGTCAATTGCTCTACTGCTCTTATATTTACTGTATTCGCTGTACTGAATAATTCATCAGTGCACAATAAACAAAAAAAAAAAGATGTGTCAAAAGGGGAAATGACTGTGGCGTTCTCTTCTATGCAAAAGCAGTGGAAGTTGGGGGAGCGATGTGCGGAGAGAGATAGGCGTGAGGCAGGGATGGAAAACGACTGCGGGAGAGAAACAGAAACACAGTCAAGAATGAGAAGCAAATAAAACGAGAGCTGCACAAACGAGAGAAAAATCCCCCCTCTCTTCAAAACATGAAAAAAAAAAAAATCCCCCATGTGCTTCAGTGTGATACAGAAATAGGCCCCTCTGCATTCATGAATCCCCTACAGCGCAATCAATGGGGTGAACGATACATAAAAGATGAGGCTGAGTTTGACCTGTGCACCGAGGGGGAGGGGAAGTCTTCTGCAGAGCCTGGACAGGAGGAGATGGCGATTTAAACCCTGTCAGGGCATCCTTTGAAGTTTTGGCAGATGAGGATGGGTTGTGGATCAGCCAGTGGCCCTGCTGCATTAACCCCCACAAGCCCCAGCTATGCTTGCACTGAGTCAGCAGCAGCACCAGCGGGCTGCCTGCCCGGCCAGCATGATGCATAATCTCTACACTGGTGGAGCACAGATCCATTATACGGAGTCATTATTCAAACTTCTCACTGATTATCTCTATGCTTTATTACATTTTCACAGCGGCATGACTTCACACCAGTCGACAGTGGATCTGATGCTGATGCCTATTTTGGACGATGATGGAATTTGTGGAGCCAAAGCTAATAACGGCTAAGAAGTTATCATGTGATCCTCTATCATACAGCGCAAAAAAAAACCCCAACACAAACACACACAGACAAAAGCACTTGTCTGGTTGAAGATCAAGTTCAGTACAGATTGAAAGACACGAGCACGCATGCATGTACACACACATAAACTGAACACTTTTCGAACACTTTTCATGCAGCCACTGGTGATAAATAGAGGTGAGTCGCGTCAGAAAGAGGATTAGTGAGGCTGTGAAAAAGCAGAGAATTATTGGCGAAAAAGAGAGGGATTTAGATTTAGCTCCACAGGTCCACAAGGGCCCCTAACCTCTCCCCACTCCCCTATAGGTGCACGCTCTCAATGAAAACATCTCAGTTCACTTAAGACGGACAGTGCTTAGGAAACTATAGTCCAAGCAGTGGCCCACTCTGACCCGATTTTTCCCCATCGGGCCTTTTCCTATCTCTGCACACCCACTTAGATGCACAGAATCCCTCGAAAACCTGCACACCAGAGCAGTGCAATACAACGGATGAAGAAAAGCATGCAGTCACATGTGAACTTGCAGAATCTCATCTATCCGCAGAAAAACATGCACTAATCCGATTCAAAATACACCCAAATCTCTGTGTGATTAAAATAATTCCAGATTTTGAATACATGTTGAGCGATTACGCTAACCATGATACTATCTGCAGCCAAAATCTCAGTCTTATGGTTTATCCTGCTGCAAAGAAAACCCCTCTTGGAAAGGATCCCCCGAAAGACTTTCAAGATGGAATCGTGTGTACAAACATATCTGTAGGGCTGAGGGCTACAGCGACACTGGTTTCAAGTCAGAGTTAGGTTCAACTTTTTGCTCACACACACAGTAATCGGAGTTGTGTGTGTGCCTAAGTGCACGGTGTCTGGGGGGTTTTTACAAGGGCGCTGAGATGAATACAGTATTTGCAATTGTAATGCAGTGCGTGATTCAGAGGCAGAGGGGGTTGACGGCACCCCACCTGGTTAGTAAGGCTTCCAAAGGGCACACTTAATGAATTCACAGTGCTGTAATCGGAGAACCACACACTGATGACAGGTAGCCATTTATTAAAAAGCAGGTGTTTGTGCGTGTATGTGTGGAAGGACAGAGCGCAGGATGAAGCTTGTTTGGAGGACGATCGACAATGATGGGAAGTCAAGCGGAAAAACCAGGGCATTTGTTTCGCAATATGTGACAGACTACATTTTTATTTCTGTAATCAACAGGAAGTCGGATTAACACCACTGTTTTCTGTGAGTTCTAGAGATCTAAAAAAAAAAAAAAAAAACCTTTCAAAATCTGACCCTCAAATACAGCGAATGCCTTTTAGACAAATTTGTGTTGTGTTTTTGTTTTACACGTGGGTTCCACCGGGGGCCGGAGCTGATCACAGCTACTCCAGACACTGGTTGTGATTGCACCAGATGATAATTATGAGAATGAATTAGAGCTGCAAAATGAATCGAATCCCAATTGCAATGTTAGACTGTGCAGTTATATTAAGGCAAAAGGCTGCAATTTGAGTTCCAGTGTAAGTATGAAGATACTGAGCAGAGAGAGGTACAATAAAACAATAATCGCAATATGACTTCTTCATCAAATCATGCGGCCCAGATTTAATGTGTTGTTAACAACTAAAGCATAGCCACTAATGTTTCATCCTTGTTGTTCAGAACTGCACTGGACTTTATTTCGCTTTGTTGGCTGCAGCTTCACAATAAACACAATTAAAACAGTAAAAAAAAAACAACAACAACAAAAAAAAACAAAACTTTCAAGTAGGTAGCCATGTAGCCATGGCCAGAGCGCAGAAATTAAAGAAAAATGATCACATTTAAAGTCAAAAGCAGACAAAAGGCACCGCTTCCAAAATGTGTGGTGGTGTGGCATGAAGCCATGTCGAGGACGGAACAAATCTCTGGGTATATACTGTGAATAAAATGGATTATACAGTCTGATATTAGTCTTTTGTATACTCCCTTCACAGATGAACACCACCAAATAATTCTCGACTTGCGAGAAACACAAGTTGAGAATTACTCTAGTGGCATCATTTTGAAAAAGGCCAAATTAGTTTTATTCGCTGATGAAACCGGTGTGCATAGAAATAAACCTCATATTGGAGTCAATATTGATAGTAATATGGCTAACCTTTGCAGAAGAAGCGTACTGAAGGTACAAAAAGAGATGTGATACCTTCTGTCACTGTCTCTCTGTGCACACGTGTCTTTTTGACATTGTTGTCAGTTCGTATTATGAGAGGATATGGGTTATATCCTAGAATACATATGAACAGCAGCCAAAACAATCAGATATGAGCAGCAAATTTGGCGCTGAGCGTGGAGGCCTGTGGTGAGAGTGTAGTGGAAGAGTAAAGGAGGCATATGGCACATTAGGTCTGACTGTGTGAATGTTACTGAGCTCGAAACGGAACTGAATACCAATATTATAGCTACACAATCACATTAAGAAACATAAGCACCGCACTATACAGTTCTCCCCGTTACAGTTTGACTCGATAGATGTGGACAGCTGAGATAAAGCCTCCCACTGGCTGCATTCTGCTCTCTCTATGAGTATACTGTGAGTACCCGGCGATAACCGATAATGACAGGCATCTGACCAAACAAACTATATGCTAATGATGGGAACACATTGCAGCAACTATTGCAGGAACACAATGCATACTCCTATTTAAAGAAATAAGGTAGTGCGTTTTTAAATTCCGTTAGCTTAGTTATACAACCCAGCTTTTTCTCCTCTGTAAATTGTCAGTGCGGTAAGTTCAGGCCTTTCTCCTGCCCGAGACGAGCCTGGCAATGTGTGATTACCCACCTAGAATTGCCTGTCTGTACTGTGTCAGAGAGCCTGTAATAAAACCCAATCATGTCAGTGAGTAGATGACACAACCTGAATGCATGCACAGAGTGCACACCCTTACAATAACTCCACTTACCTACATCTTCTGAGGTTTAGATTTGAGAGAAATCTCTCTGAAAGGGTGATTCGTTTATTTGGCTCCTTTCATTTTTTCCACTAACCCCAATACCACAGCCCCAAAAAGACACATATTTCTCATATCAGTTGCACACATAAGACAATATAGTCCAATAAATCTAAATGTATGGGGAAATTTGCCTTCTAGCTCTGGGCTTTGACTGCCAGAAGCAGAGAGTTCACTGTTAATAGACATTCTTGTCACAGCTCCAGTCCATCTCCACTACTATATGTCTCCCTCCCCATTCATAACTGTCTCCCTTATCTTCTCCCTGCTGCTCCCATTCCAAGCATATTGCTCCCACAACCTTATTTGTGATCTTTTTCGCTCTCTTCCACTCTTTTGTTCTCTCTCATGCATAATCTGTGTTCCTTCCTGTCCTCACTTTATTTCCCCTGGAGACAATCTCTCTCCATCTTTCCCCGGCTCCTTCTCTCACTCCATCGCTCTCCACTGCTCAGTCAGAATAACAGCAGCGATCTATCAGAAACATTTTCTGTAACCAGAGGGCAATTTTGTGGACCTGGCAGAGCATCAGCCTTTTGCTATACTGTACCAAGACACTACTGTAATAATAACACCAAGAAATCCGATTAACACAGCATAGCATGGGCACTGCAGCAGTAAGAGCAGAGATAGTACAGCAGCAACATTGCAGGCCAGTGATTTCATGCAAATTCACGAGGTTGCCACAGGCTGCGGATGACTGACATGGACTGAAGGGTGCATGCAAATGGTGATTCAAGAGAAGGGTGCGCTCAGTGATTAAGCAGCAACACAAACTAGAGACTCCAATCAGGCCAAATCAATGTGAACTAATCCTGTGCCAATTAAGAAACCGTGGTTCAACGCCCAAGACCTAATTTAATTTCGTTCTGAGTTCTTGCTGTGCAAGGATTGATTGAAAGACCTGGACACAAGCCAGATGAATGAGAAAATTCATTTATGAGAGTTTTTTTCTTTTCTTTTAACAGACAGCTCCTGGCATTACTACGTCTACATTGATCGTGGGTCAGACATAAAGAGCTTCAGATAGCTCAACGCTCCACAGAACTCTACAAAGAAAAGAGTTGATGATCGTTCATTTTTCCACCCTAAATAGCGTTTGGGGTTTTTTTTTTTTTTACATTTTTCCTTTGTCTCTCAGAGGCAGCTTGCCCGTTTTTTTTTTGTGTTATAATGAGCAATAACGCTTTTAAGAAATCTAAGTAATCTCACTTTATCCCACCAACTAAATTTGCTGTCTTTTTTGTTTCAGCTTTTGGGGGGATATTTTACGCTTTTAATAGAAAGCCAACCGTGAAGAAAGATAGGAAATTAGAGGAGGGAGATAAAGCATGGCCTGCAACAAACGTCCTCAGAGGATCGTGGGCAGTGCTTTATTTCTGTGAAGTCCTGGAAATTGGAAATTTGTATGCTATTTGTTGACAGTAATAAAGTCACACAGTATGTTCAACCTTATAGTTTTAACAGTGTTCAGAGCATGATGCAACCTACTCATCCCGCCCTGTTCTATAATTAATAATTCAAAATGTGAAACCACAATGTTTACCGTAGACAAAGGCGCAAACACAGCTAATGACAGTCCGTCTCTGTTTAAATAATAGCTGGTTGCTGGTGTGAAATGGCGACATGAGACCTTTTTGCTTAAGGTGGGACTTGAAACCAGATGATTCACACTAATGTGTTCAACAGCTGACTGTTTTGTTCCGTAACAGCAGGTAAGTCTGATCCACAGCCAGGCTACATACTGAAGGCTTCAAGATTTAAAGAGAAAGACTAATGACTGCCCGGCGAGGAGTGCTATTCTTTACAAGATATACGAATGAATCACGTTGATGTCTGAGTGAAGGAGAAAATTGTCCATCATCCCTGTCGCAGCCTATTTTAAATAATGCGTCTCAACAAAACTCGATGGCCTTGCCCACCCGCAGGGATCAAAGTGAAAATTAATTGTGGCGTAGCTTTGGTAGTCTCGGTTATCCACAAGAATGACAGAAATGACTTAATTGTGTCAAAATGTTCCATGCTGTATTTTTACTTTAAATTCCAACCTTAAATTGAGACAGAGGACTTATTTGGAAAACACTAAGTCCTTTGAATGCATAAAACTGCTTGCATAACTGCCACATTCTCTTGGGAACCATAAATCACCAATATGTTCGTCTTTACTAGAAATGTTTTATGGTTATGTAACTTAAGGTTTCAGCAGCTTTGATTTAAATTAGTAGTGAAATTTTAAGGCACGGAGAAAAAAAAACAAAACAAAAAAACGTGACTGAGAAACAGAAAGACAGGAAATCTAGCAATCTGAAGGAAGTAGATATCCCATTACCGAGCCGGTAAGTGTGCTAAGCTCTATCTACAGCACAGGGCAGGAAGCAGAACCTATCATAACACACACCGTTAAACCCTCACGCGGAGAGGAGAGGGGCAGCGAGAGGGAGAAAGAACAACCCTCACATGTCATCCACAGCAAGTAAAGTGGGACTGGATGAGCAGCTCACTTGGATGCTTCACAGCTGAGAAACAGATGCATCGTACAGCTCAGAGGACTATCAAAGGAACAAACAGATTAGGTAAAAGGGTGGGGGGCGGGGGGGATGAGAACATGTTGGAAACAAAATGAGGATTGTGTGGAATTCACAGGAGAGATGCAGTCCAGATTTTTAGAAAGCCAGGCCGTCTATAATCTTTTATTAAATTGAAAGCAGATAAGACAAATAATAAAGGATCACACCGAGTGTTTACAACATGCAAGTGAGCACTGCTTTGTATTTAGGTGTCAGGATACAGACTAGAATTACTGCCTTGTGGTTGTATGCCTCCGCCAGTTGCTCAAGTTGCAGTTTACATTTATAGCGAAGACACTGAAGGAATTCTCTTGATTCCTTGTCAGTGTCCTGCTGTATGTCTATATATTAGTGTGCAAGTTCACTGACGTTAAAGAGAGTCAAATTCCTCGTATGTGTTCGCAAAGTAGTAGCCATGACAGTAGATGATAGTTCAAATGTGGATGTTGCTGCAAATTCTAAAACTTGGATGCTGCACGGTCATTTTCAACCAGCAGAGCACAGAACATCTATTCAATCACCACAGTTTCAAGGTGGACACCCAAGATTAAGTGTAACCAATTCAGTACCCGACCAAATGTGAAATATGGACACAATCTCCCCTTCTGTTCCTGTGTTATGTCGTTGAATAATGGCCAGAAAAGTGCTTTTACAGAACATTATGATGTCACGGTGACCCTTGGCCTTTTGGATATAAAATGCCATCACTGTCATCGTTCTGTTTCACTGCTGTGTGAATTCCTGTCATAATCACCACATGAATTATTGAGTTACCACCTTTTATCAGCAAAATCTGATCAGTTCATCCTTGAGTCCAGACGTACATTTGTGCCAAATTTTAAGACCTTCAGACAAGGCGTTTATCAGATACCCCGCTCGTGAGAATAGGAGGGATAAACAACCTGACACTGTATTGCTTCTGGCCATGGCTGTCATCAGTGTGGAGGCTTGAAACATGCGCCTACATGTGCCCTACATGGGCTCTCAACTCTAATGCATGTCTGTGATCACGTTACTGACGCGGCATTCCTGTCACGAGCTGACTCTGTACGTCTAATAAAGCAGAAAAGCTAACAAAATAACAGGGCTGTAAACTGACACAAGAGGTCAGTGATTATTGTGTAACTTAAATACAGCAGCATCATAAAACCGCTGACTATAGCAATATCTTCACATACTGACTAAGACAAATTCATTTTCAATCAACCAGACCGCTGCTGGTGTTCATTTTTAGTATTCTTTCAAGGCATCACCTTTAGTTATTGATTGACTTTTACAACAGTGGTGCAGAAAACCGACTAAAATTAATAAAATGACACTTAATCTATAATTATTCATACTCTCCGGCATTCATCATAAGAGGAGACAGCTGACCTGTTTCACTAATTATCTCTATAACAATGATCTGCAGTCTGGTAACATACGCCTGGAACGTAATGAAATATATGAAGGGTGTTCCAACAACATGGCATGTTTTTCTAAATTTATGACACTTTTGCACATTGTTCTCATAGTAAAAATTTGGTCAGTACTGCAGATAACTTGTAAAAAAGCATATATACATATATTAACACAGATCCTGGATGCCTTTCTACTTGCTCCGTCAGATTGATGATTCTTCCCCAGTGATTCAGTTCTAAGTTCATTATATTTATACTTCTAAATTTATATTTTTACATGAATAATGTAGTTGGATATTAATTTCAATACAGCTTGTGCAGCCTCTCTGACTCTAACAGAGCTGAGTAAAGACACTGTGCTTTGAGGCCGTGTTGAAACACTTCAGCCCAACTGCGTTTGATAATCTGAGAATAATCAGGGTGAGTAATGATCTGACTTATGAGGACACTAGAGAGGTGACGTGTTGTGAATAGTGAGCTGAGGTGAAGAAGGCGTTTCACCAGTTACTCTCTAATAGGATATACCGGTGAGAAAAAAAGGTTTAAAAGTGCACCACACCGCACGCCACGACACCGCCAAGTAAGCAGATTAATTAAACATTAGTATCTGTTCTCTCCCTGTGATAAACTGTCATTATTATGCAACTTTGTTTGTATAATTTTGCAGCACTCGGATGGCTGCACACGTCCTTGTACAGTAGCTCATTTAGCCCCAGGCACTGTGTTCATACTCCTGCTCCGCAGTTCTCATATAACTCACTTCTTGCATTTCATTCAACTCATTTGAACTCTATTATTGTGGTAAACAGCACCACTGGACACTCACCGCCCAAACTGCAACTACTGTCTACTGCACCATGACTTCCTTTATTCTGGAGAACGATGAGGGAATGATAAGGGTTGTTTATTCAAAGCAATAGCTGAAGTTCAAATACATGCCTTCCAGCACTTAGAGCATAGTATAATAAACACATTATGTTTAATTCATACACTAAAAGAAATGTAAAAAACAAAAACAAAACAAGTGGTGATTCGATTGGTTGTGAGAAAGCTTAGCTGTTTCCCTTCTTGTAGTCTTTATGTAAAGCTAAGCAATATCACCTCCCAGCCATCGGTAATACACAAACACGAGAGTGGTTTAGATATTCTCAAATAACTGCAACAACAACAAGAACCGTGAGTTCAACGATGCACCCACTATCCTTGCATCAGCAGCACCTAAATTATAACAACCTCCCAACCAAGTTTCAAATGAATCTGACTTGAAGCAGCTGAGGAAATTGATTTTAAATGTAATAGGGACCGAATGACTGACCGAACGACAGACACGCCTTCTTACAGAGATGCGTGGATGCATCTAAAAATAAGTACATTCCCTACGTTCCATTATTGCACTGTGTAATTAAACTCCCATGTTGGAAATTCACCGTTTCTGCTTCGACAGCTCCCAAACAGCTGATGCACTCAACAATTTAATTTCATATAAATAAAAGATGTCATCCGCACAAACATGGCAAATAAACTATACGTTCAGTTGCGTGCAGAGACTGAAACACAGACCTGCAGACTAAACACTCAGCCCTCCATCTGGCTGACATTAGCTAGCTCTCTCTGAGGCAATCCCGTAAGGAGAATATACAGTCATTCAGTCAGTGGGTACACACTCTCTGCTATCTCCCATTAACTTGTTACCTAGTGTGTAACAGTCTGTGGGTTATATGATTAATGCAGCGTGGGATCGCACTTACATAAGTAGAGGGCCTACTGAAGAAAAGCATTTAATTCATCAGAAGGAATGCTGTTAAAGATTTCTGTGTAATGTTCAAATATTGCTGTGATACATACGTTAAAGCTCAAAGATTAAATCATTGCTAGAGTATTGTATGAGCTTCACAGCATCAGTGCAACACAGATGGTTATGGATGAACCCATATAAGCAGCAGAGTGTTAGTGAATCCAAATGCATACAGAATGTAACAACAAAGGAGGATTATGAACATTACATCACACACCATATGTATTATATTTTCAGTCCAGATTTTGCGCTGATCTCTGAAACCATCCCAATCCGTGGCACCATCTTTGATGTAACTCCTTTTTATTATGATAAGCCACGGGTCCCCTCTGTGTTGTCCTACATACTGGTGAGAGGAGCAATTCTTGATCTCTACCTCAGCTAATCTGAAGTGAAGGTAGTCGAGCTATCAGTGGGGAATTTAAGGGGATTACACATGCTGAACAAAATAAGGCTTAGAAGAAATGCAGCACAACCTGGTGTGTGTGCACAAAAACGTACAGCTTATGCACACACACCTGGATGTGACGTAACCTCATTGGTCTTTGTGGAGGGTACTTTCAGTCAAGTCTGCCTGTCTGCCAAATGTGTATTTACACTGGGGATGTCGCAGCCTGATACCCATAACATTTAAAGACTATTTGCAGCTTCTTTTTTTTATTATTGTATGCCACTATAAATGTAATCGACCACTTTAAATGTTGAGAGTTCAGTGCTAGGTCCCCTCTACAGTATCCTTTACTGCACATGCCTTGTCTGTCAGGGGAGCAGGGAGAGAAGACAAGTCGAATGCAGGTGATATTCGGCAGTGGTTACGTCATCGGCAAAGTCCTCCAATAAGTGTCATCAACCTTTAGAAAATCTGGTGCGACTTCGACTGCCTTGCATAATAGCACGACAATCGAAGTGAGACACAAAGCTTTTTTGTCTGTACGCCCACACGAACGCATCCAGCACCAAAACTACACATTAACAGACAGCCGTGTCAGCATATGTACAAAGGATTACTACAAACGCAGGCTTAATACATTCTTATGCATTGACGTAAAAACACAATCGCGCACATCACATACATAGCCTACACTGACGCACATAAATATTGAGTACAAAACACAAACAGGACACAATATGTCTTTCAGCAATTCATTTTTTACATGAAAAAATAAAGCACTGGATTGAATTGTTTGTTCAATTTGCGGCTGCAGCCCTTCACTGAAACAGCAAATCAGCTCAGAGCTTAAAGTTTCACCGAAAATGATACATGGAATATAATCCTGAGAGGCAACTAGACGAAGAAACAATAACAACACGCTTTTGTGGCACAAACTGTAACGTATCTCCCCTCCTTCCTTCACTCATTCACAGCAGTCAGTTAATCATTCCTATTGACGTATGCTTTGGGGCAATCAGAGCATGTTGACGCATCACTACGGTGTGGTCTATTTTGTATTGGGCCTGTGTATAAATCAATAGACACACATTGATTGCCGGCTATCCTATTACTCTGGCTGTATTGCTACAGGCAGTTTTAACAGGTCATGTGAAGAGTTGGACGTGGTTCAATTTTTGATGCGCGCGATAATTATGCTTTTAGTAGATACGGTGTTTCTGCACTTTTTGATAAGTGTGTTAATCATTTACTGACATCAGTGTCGTCATGCGCTGTGTAAACACTCAACTGTTTTTGTCCATCTGGAGAATAAAACGCTCATAATAATGTTTGGCAATGAGTAAGAACTTAATTAGATGTCCAAATGCTTGGTGTAATTTTTACAGGATTTGTTCCAAGTTTTTTCATTCCATTTATTGCGTGGCTTGCAACCAAATGCAACATTTTTTTTTTTTTTTTTTATCAAACTGAGTAGTGATGATGACTTCGATGTCTGGCATTTGGAAACACGAGAGACACCATATGTAATGCCAACATTTAAAGGGCAAGTACAGTCAAAATTACTGAATTGCTGAGTTTAGGCCTGCAGGAAATTTGCCATTTATCACGGAGTATAAATGTGACAAGTTGATTGCAGTGCTTAGCAGCCACAACCAGAGCTTCACAATATCATCTAAGATCAGGATGCACTTTACTTCCTTTTTCTTTATTTTTCTTTATTTATTTTTTTTTGGGGGGGGGGGTTGGAAACATTTACATCACTTTACCTGTTCAGATCAGCCAAACATAAATTACTAATGGCTTAATGGTGCACACGGAGCACAACCATTTGTTTTAATTGTGACTGCACAAATAAAACAATTCAAGGTATAATGACTCACACCTCAGTACATTTTGTTTGTTACAACCTGCATGGAAAGCAAAAAATATAGCGCTAAATGAGCAAGAGAAATGCGTCTGTAGGTGACACCCCTGCCTGATAAACAACCTCACACACACACAGCCACACACACACAGCCACACACACACACACACACACACACACACACACACACACACACACACACACACACACACACAC
>JAPQRN010000014.1:11700274-11718260 GCA_037367275.1 Coranthus polyacanthus | reverse complement strand
CCCCCCCCCCCCCCCCAGATGTCTTTGCATATGTTTTTGCCGCAAATAACTTCTAAGAATATGTAAGGCGTCAAAGCCTGCAATGGAAGTAAGTGGATAAAATAACAGGTAATGCTAAATTAAGCTCCTTTTGCAGGGTGCGAACTTGTGTTTGCTGAGCTTGTCTCAGGAAGTTGCTCCTCAGATCTTCGCAGCACAGACGGGATCATTAATCTATAAACGTACACTCGCTTTTGAATCGGCTCGCTTGAGTGTGTGTGTCTGCGGGTGTGTGTGGGAACAGATGGAGTGTAGCGATAGAGATAAAAACAGCACTGTGATATGCAAGGAGCATGAGACGCTGTCCGTGGTGCTGAAGCCATTGTTCCAAGCTGCACTAACTTGCTCTCAGCCAGGGTCATTCATTCATCTTTCTCTGTCTCTCACACACACACATAGACACACACACAGCACTTAGTTTCAGCCAAAAACATATTTTGATCTCTCTGCAAATCTGCTGTCCTGAATTCAATCCAAAACCACTTTTATTATGTATATCTAGATTATCTATACTAAAAATGGCATGTCCCTGAAAAGGCTCAGCAGCATAAGTGGTGGCCTGAAAAAGTGGTGACCAATAACAGGCAGGGAGGCCAGCTAATTCCACAGTAGTCCCATCCCTCAACCCACAGGGCCAGACTGATGCCTGACCTCCAGCTGTCTGTCCATTTTGTGCTCAATTAGCAAACCACTCTCCCTCTCTCTTTCTCTCTCCCTCTCTCTCTGTTCGCACATGTGCAAAGATCTGGGCGCTTGTGACCTTTTTCTTCCCCGCTAATTAAATTACTAATAAATCTAGACACTAAATTCGTCTGTCACCAAAGAGTGGGTGTGCGGGTCAAGAGATGGGAAGAGCCAGAATCAAGGCGACATCGATGTAAGGGTCTGCTGATTCATTTCCTTGCTGGCCTCGCCGCAAGGTGGAAAATTGGGAGCAGGGCAATATTTATTGTCACTCAGTTGTCGGGGCAATTTGAGTCACAAGAGAAATTAAAAACAATGGCTCCCCTGGCAAAGGGACAGGTTAAACACAATCAAGTTACAATTATTTTAATAAAAAATCTATCTTTGGAGTGAAAAAATAAAAAGATTTCTGACGAGGACATGCAGTAAGCAAGTGGAAGATGGACTCAGATTCCCATTATTTGTTTTATATAACTGAAAATCACATTCATCTTGTTTTTGCCAGCACATCTTTCAATCTTAATCACAAGTTGAGAAATGTTGTTTAGGGAATGGCAAAGAAAATAAAAGATAACATGGATGTGACACATTCTGACGTCATCTTGCGAGTGTCAGTAAGTTATTATGGTCTGTGGTCTGTTATGTAGTTGGAGCCCTTTTCTCATCTGTCTGAAAGTTTTTTTTGATACTGTAGAAATATAAATGGAAGAAGATGTCCTCTTTTGAAAGTAGAAAAATAAGCCCTAATACCTCTGACTACATTAGCTGTATCAAAAAAATAACATTAAGCAGAGGGGCAATCTAGATGATTGGCCATAAATAGGGCTCTGTCCATCAGTGTCCATCCATGCTAGTTATTAGATTGAGAAGAAGGTTTTTCCTTGTCCTCATCACTCTCCCTCCCACCTCTTTCATGCCTGCTACCTTGGCATCGGCCGTGGTTTGGCTTTGCACCACAGTTTCAGCTCTCCCCTCCTGTGCCTCCGCTCCCCACCCCCCCTTTCCTCTCCCTCCAGCCAACACACAACATGGTAATTTATGGTTGAACTTAAAAACATCACACAAGGAGTTGCATTTATTTATTTACACAGCTTCATTGACATTTTACAGCCTCTTGTTCCCAGTCTTATGAGCGATCATGAAATTTTAAAACAATCCTGATAACAGTCAATTTGTTCACCAGCTTCTGTAATCCTGATTGTCTCAATCAACCAAGAGATAATCCAGGCATTAACGCGACATTTGGTTTAGCTCCATTTGAATTATTATTTTAAATTAATTGTTATCCATAAAATGTGATCTTCAGATAAACTGCATTAAAGGAAATGATACAAACTATCTTAGATATCACACACTGATCTTTTCAATTAGGACGGTAAATATAAAACTTAACATTATGGTTCAAAACCGTAAAATAGGAACAAATGAAAAATCATTTAAACTGTTCACAATATTGAAATTACACGTAAAATAAAACCTGTAAAAACTGATGCTGATGGAATATAAACTTAATTGTGGACATGCTGCTTTGCTCTGGCCCTTCGAGCATCTAAACATTTAAATTGCACTTTGGTTCAACATGCACTTATTTCTGAGCAAAAACAACCCTGAGCACCACCACCAAGCATTCACTCATTCACACACTGACACACACATACAGTCGCCATCTGTCACGCTGTAACCTCCCCAAGCTCGCTTTCCCTCGCTGTCCTGCAGAGACACATGCTCACTAATGATTCCATAACTTTGTTACCACCTCATTATGGCGGTTAGTAAGTGCCGTAGCTAGATTTACCACTTTGTAATGGACTAGCAGCGTGGACTCATCTGCTCGGCAGCCGTATTGATTCACTGCACCGTGACGAACGGACCAGTTGAGAATGCGTGGTAGCAACGCTGACCTCCACCTGCTCTCGAGCTACTGCCGTCATTATGTCCATCTGCCTCTTCCCCCTCTACATCTGATTATATGGCAGTTACGGTTATGGCTCAACATTTCAGAGAAATACATTCCTGCTGAAAATGAAAGCCTCTCATGTACAACTCCACAGCTTTTTGAGTTGACCTGCAGTCTCCCACTACATGCTGAATGTTGTGTTTACACAAGCAGCTCCACAGTGTCCCGCCACCTGAGAAAAAATATCATAGCAAAGTGACGAGCCAAGAAACAGAAACAGAAACAAAAGGAAAAGACAGGATTTAAAAATGGAAAGGAGCAGAGAGAGATTTGGGCCAAACTGGCTATTCATCCAGATACTCTCACAGGAGACACCAGGAGGAGATGACGCCCAAGTTAGTGAATTGTCTTTATGCATTTTCAGGAGATTACTGGAAAACCTGTGAGAGCAGGCCACAATGACTTCAGATGAAGAAACATTTGCCTACTGCCAAAGGGTTTCCTTTGGATCAAGCCAGAAGCATTTCAGCATGCAGCTGCTCTTCGTGTTTATTTCAACCTACTGGAAAACCTCTCACACCGTGGAGCTCAATAAGGACTGAACTACTCATGCTGGCAGGGGTGAAAGAGCAGGCTACTAGAGGTGGAGACATAATCAGATTGGCGAGGACCAGAATGACAATGTTGAAGTCTAGAACGAGGGGTTAACTAGCATTCAAAGTAGCCTGATGACCTTTTGGTTAGGAGATGACCAGTTGGACTTTGGAGCAGATAATCCCTGGAAAAGCTGATCTTCCAGCCTGAACAATGGTCTCCTCCCCCACACACATACAGTCACTACTACTGCTCTACAAACACTGCGTACAGTACCATTTGTTTGCATAATGGAATTGGCCAAAATTAACTCTGTTCATGGTTTTGCACACGTCATTTGCAATTGTTTGGTACAGAGGCTGCATATCATTTAACATCCTAGTGGTCACTATAGGGATGGGTGTTACGGCCAAAATCTTTTTTCACGGTATTTGTAATTTTATAAACGACAATGATATCTATCAATAATTAAAATTTAAAAAAAAATAATTAAGAGATCTTTAAAATAACCATACCATAGCCATTCATCACATTTGATTATTTTCTTCTTTTATTTGGAATTTCCATACAAACAAAAATGACAACACTCTGGAAACTTGAAAGTTCCAAATGAAAACCACACTTTCAGGTTTTCACTCTCCTCTTCTATGTTTTCTTGTCACTCTCTTCTTTTGCACTGGCTGGCAAAC
This sequence comes from Coranthus polyacanthus, assembly GCA_037367275.1. Classification (NCBI taxonomy): domain Eukaryota; kingdom Metazoa; phylum Chordata; class Actinopteri; order Kurtiformes; family Apogonidae; genus Coranthus; species Coranthus polyacanthus. The sequence goes on along the minus strand of JAPQRN010000014.1, from coordinate 11,714,357 downwards.
CAGTCGGAGGTGCATTATTGCCACCAACTGTCATGTTGTTATGTTACAGCACCTCACAAGGCAGAATCACAAGATCACAACCACGACTAGAAAGTGTAATACTACTGATGACTGCAAGATGCTTGCTCCAAAACCAAAACTGGCCGCATTTGACTCCCATTACGAAACATTAACTTCTCTCTAGAAATACTAAGTTGGCAATTTTTGACAGGAGTCAGTTGGTCTCTTTTGTTTTTATTTAGACTATCTAATAATAGGGAAATATTGAGATTCTAAGTAACTGAGCCCAAACTTTTTTTTGTACTGCACACGGATCATAAACTCTGGAACATAAAAGATGACTCAATGAATCGGTTGAAAATTTTAATTGTTACAGCGCTTCTAATACAGAAAAAACACTGTTCCCTCATTTACTTGTATTTGTTTACAGGCCAGTCGGGTCCAATATGGTGGATACACTGATGTATCACAGCAACAGGCTGAAGCGGCCAGTGTGGCACCAAAGTGTATATGTCTATACATAGCACATGGATGTATTATCCATGTGCCAGCCCACGGCATGCATAGCAGACTCATACTAAGAGGACAGCTCCCACGGTGGAAACAATAGTACCAAATCTCTACCAGTGGTCTCTACCTGCTGTTGCCTTCTACGTCATATCGCCGAACTCCAGGTCACTGAGATAATTGTGACTGCATAATTTATAGTATTTCCCATCATGGGTGAACACTCTTTCAAAGAACAGCGTGTACACCAAAGATGACTGTGAGGCTGTAACACAGACTTTTTAAGATAAACTCATGCGAAGTGTGCTTCATCTGTACAGCACATTAGCCATCCTCCTTGTTCTCCCGCTCGTGTTGCCTCCTCATTCATTGGCCCTTGTGCCTGATTTAGCCAGTGCCTTGGGCCTGCAGCAACTGGCGGTGGTATAGAGGGCCATGTAAATGTCACCGTCTCAAAGGCTGTGCTCTGTAGAGCGTGAAATGAAATCTGGCAGAGTTTTAGGGCCCTGCCTTTCCTCACATGGGCATTCCACAGTACATGGGCCCTATATAACACTCCAGCGCATGTTATGATTACATCTCATTCTCCCTCCTTTGGTCTTTATCAATTATTTAAGCATCAGGTCAAATGTGTTCACTTTCATGCAGGAATAATATTTTCTTAACATGATTAATGTTATTACAAAAAAAAGGGTACTATTGTTGTCATGTGAAATTGTTATCTTTCATAATCCCAACTAATCCTGTGGATTATGCAATCATATCAAGATTACTATATGTTGTATGCATGTGTGCTGTTCACATAACAGGACAATAAAAGGTAGAGTACGTCTAAACAAAACTGCATGAATGTCAATTGTGCTAATTCATATTGTCAGATGAAGAATGGCAGACACTATCTCAAAACATGGAGAGACAGGAGGAGCTGCAGCTCAGTAAACTGGCACAGAAGGACGATGAGTAGTTCAACATTTCACTGCAGGAAAGTTCCCTGTAGGGTTTCTTCCACTGGGAGGATTGGCAGCCTGCTTTAGGGGCTTTCTCTCAATTAAAGTCCAGAACATGAAAGGGCTTTGAGCCTGTGCTGACGCCATTTTGGATCCACAACAACAGTGTCAAACATCCCTGCTCTGTGAGCTTTGCCTCAGACCATCTCTCACAATCTCTTACAGTCAAGGAAGGCATCAAAGTCCATGTATTGTGCATGTAAGACTTAGAAGAGACGTTGATGTGGGAAGGAATAATGTGTCACATCCTGGTGTGACATTCAGAGGCCACACAAGTCATCATTCTAACTATTACTTTCTCTGAACTGACAGAGTGGTGTCAGCGTTTAGCCGAGCTCAATAAAAACCCAATATTACACTCTATTCAAAAGTGATGAGATCAATTAAAGGCTGTCATCACAAAATATCTACCCTGTAAAATACCCATTGTTGAGATTACCCTCTCTTGCTTATCGCCTCGATTCATCTCTCAGGCAGGCACTTAAAACCAGGCTCTTGTGGACATTTACAAATAGCCTCCGCTATTCCGTTTAGAGCTGTACCTTTTGCAGCTTATCTTGTGTAACGGGCTCTTAAATAAATCTCCTTGCTTTAAATAAACAGTGCTCACGAAGGCTTTCCTCAATGTTAAGTCACATGACAGTCTGGACCGCCCACGGAGACGCTGACAGGCATGTGACATACTAATAACAACAGTATATTCTGTGCTGACAGGAGGCTGTTTTAAATGCTTTAATTAATTCAACAGACAATTGAATTGTGTTGAGGTTCAGTAAAACAATATAAGGGTTTCCCCTACCATTGTTACAGTTAGATGCACCAACATCTAGTTATTTCTTCATCTAGTTCTTTCTCCTACGTGCACACCTAAGTCCAATGAGAAGAGAAAAAGAACTATGCTGAGAATTATCTACTGTATTTTGCTGTCTTCTGTGGTTGAGTTAAATTGGAGTTCACGTCCCTTTGTTTAACCAATGTTATTTTGTGCTTATTTTTAATGGCTCACAAATATGTGAAGGATTACTTCAGGCCATCACTTCAGTTTCACCTTTTTTTCTTGCTGATGTCTGAATGTAATGTGAAAATCTGAAAATAGTTTTTAATAAATATTGTAATGATAGTCAAATAGTATGTGAAAGTGCACAGTTTTAGTCAAATAACATCAAATTCCCCAAACTTCAAGTCCCCGACCGCCAACGCTGCACCTAAGCCCCCTGGGAACCTAGAGAAAACCCTGAATATTACCACCAAGGTGCAAAATGTCTCCAATATTAAAGCAGAGATTTATAAAACAAACCCCTATGGATCAGCAGCACATGCCAACTTTGTGGAACCACACTTGCCTATGAGATTGAAAATGGCTGGATGTAACTGTGATCGCACACGCTCTCAGTTCGTGACAGTTCCCGGCGACTCAGAGAGGAGTCAGTGCTGGGGAGATCTTCGTCATGCCCCTGATTCATCGTAATCCTCATTCTCCTGTCAGAGCCATTGAGAGGCGGCCAGGCCAGCTGCTACAGGGCACTGCAGAAGCTTTGGCGTGGAGACATGCTGGCAGGTCAAAAGAAGCCCTCTCACTACTCCACCAAGCCAGTGCTCACCAAACTGACACTGCGAGTAACAAGCTGCTGGAAAAATTCAACATAATGAAAACCTTAGTGGAAATGGGAGTAAATAAAATAATGTCAAATTTTGTTTCAAATCCGTTCGTGGTGCCTTTCTTGGATGCTAAATTTAAAGACACCTAAAATCACCTGGAGCTCTGGAACACTGTAGCACATTAAGAGGAGCTCTATTGCATTAGGTTGGGATGCAAAACCCTCATCAGTGTCAGGGAATGGTGAAAATGTCACATTAATTTGTTATTACAGGATGTGACACCTGTGCAGTGCGGCGGTTAAATAGGTTGACATGACACTGATCGTGGCCATTTCCTTTCCTCCTTAATCCTTTTTTTTTTTATTATCCTTGATACCTTTTCCTTTTCCCATCAAAACGGTTAAGGTATGATGATCACTGTGAAAATATTAACCCCAATGAAATCATTTATCTAGACAACTTAGGGATAAGACACACATTAAAAAACACCTTTTTATATTTCCAGTGTGGAAATGATAAGTGAAGCTATTAGTCTGTCTAGACTGTCAGACAAGAAAAGTCTATCTGTTCAATTATATGCAATTTACATTATAATGTTGGTGTCCTGCATCCTGTGGGTAAAAAAATGTCATACTCAATTTAAAAACAGCATTTAGAAACATAACGTGATGACTTTTCTTTAGGTGAATTTCCATTATATGGACTATAGTGAAGCGTCCTGTCCTGTCCATGTTTTCACATGTTAACATCACATCCTAATTTCAGAAACCTGAATAAGCCCCTTGTCACGGTTTTGGAAAACCTGATTATGCTAGCTGGAGTGCTCTGAAAGAAACCAGGATACTGATGCATGTATACATCTTTATCTCAGTTCCTGACCGCAGGCACGGCTTCAGCCAAGTGCTATAATAGAAACACAAGCAATGGTAGTTTGGATGGGAAAACGCATTGAAAAGCTGACCTATACAACAGGCTACAGGATGCATGGCTCTCTCTCTGATCCAACAACACATTTTTAAGAAGTCTGGCCAGCATGCTTAATAACCATCCACTGGCCACTAGAGAAATAATGGTGGCGACATCGGCTTTCCTTATGCGATGTTTCCTGTTGGTCTCATCTCCAGTGACACTGAGGTTATAGTAAGGTAAGCCAAATCCGCAAAGCAATGTTGGCATTTAATAGTGCTAAGCCCGCTAATAGCCAAACTGGCAACATTTTCAATAGCTGTAGTCAATTATTTTAAGGTTAGACTAACAGTTACTTGAATGTCAGATTAAATTGGCCGTTGGTGTTAAACACTCCAGGTGAGTGCTCAAACAACACAGTAATCAGTCACTGAAATAACCACATTTCTCTGTGTTAACACTACATAGAAAACCAAATATGATAAAAACTGGGAAAATCATCTAAATCAGGACACTGGTTTGCATGTAAACACAATCCTTTGCTACACAATGTTGGGGTACTGATTACACTGGATGTTAATCTTTTGCCGCCTGTCTCTTAAAGAAGCCACAAGAAAACTCTACATACTCTACATTATTTCATGAATACTGTATAAGCTTTCATATCTTCTGCCATATCAGTAGGGTCTCTTCAAATATCTTCAGGCCTGATACGATAAAATAACCATCAAGTCTGCTACTGGCTTCCAAGATCGTAGATTAAGACATAATTGATATTTGGATATATAGGGGAAAACGCGACTTAGGAATATTCATGATGTTTAGTACAAACATTTGCATTTTGTCATTTCGGAGGAATGATTGCTTCATAATGGATTTGTGCCTTTTATGTATGCTCGACGGTAATGTTGTTTCTTCAAAAGGCTGCTTCAACAAAAAAGATGTCCTCTCCCCCCACTCACATGCAGAGCCCTCGCAATTGAAGCAATCAGGGGGGTTCACTTGGCTGAGAGGAGCTCTACACACACAAAGAAAATGAAATCATAAGTCAGAAAAATGAGCACGAGAGCCTTTTTATGGGAAATCAGCGGGGATTCTTTTTAACTATTGATTCATTTTGATAATCCACCTCAGCCACAACATTCTGGGTCAAAGTTTCCGTCCTGGGCGCAGGTTTATTTTCAGCTGTACCTTTGACTGATTTTTTTAATGCACTGGATAATATAAAGCATTAAATATTAAATCATACACTCCCATGTAATTACACCAGGCCTAACTAATGAGGCATTAAAATAAACCTTAACTGTGCTGAATATATGCATAGACAAGGTGAAACATGTATTTCTGTGTGTCTCGGTTTGTGAATTTGTACCTTTGTGCGTATATGCCTCCTCCATGAATGGAAATAGTGTCTATACTTATTAGATTGCAGGTAATCTGATACTGAAGTGCACGGCTGTTTTTAATCCATTATGAGCCACTGATTCCACTATTAAGCCACAGATCTACCACTCACACATTACCGTCTGCATCACTGCTGCAGGTGACCATACAGACCACAGTACTTCATTAAACCCATCCACAGAGGGAGATATCTCCAGAACGACTTCTTCCCAGAGGAGGTAGTTGTGTGCCTGCTTCTCCATTCAGATCCTTGGCTTGCCATCAGCGGAGAATATCAGAATATAGCGGTATCAGTACGGCTGTTTAAACAAGCCAGTCAGCTAGCAGGGAGTTTGTGTTTAGAATGACAACAATAATGCGATGTGTGTGCTTTCCACCCTTTACACGCAAGTTCAGTAAGACTTGAAATCGTTTAGCATTCAGAGGCTGATTCCACCACAGAAAGCGATATGCATCTGTACTGAGTGAGAGAGGGAGAGTGTGTATAGGCAGTCCTCCCCAGAGTCTGGCCGAAGGCCTCCCTGGTGGATTATGTTACCCAACAATGGCAGTGGCCTTTCACAGTCGGAGCATGCTCCAATAGCTGGAAGGCATACAAACATGCCTCTCTTCCCCTTTCACTCGTTCTCCCACCAGAATTGACATTGTCCCCTGGCAAATGCAGGTCTACAGTATGTCTTTATATCAACAAATGAGTGCTCTAGTTTCTGGTGAAAGGCGAATAAAAAAAAAGAAGAAGCAAGAAATCACACCACTGCATTTCAACAGAGCATGCTGTAATATGAATAGCCTCACACATAGAATGGGTACCTAGTTTCACTACATGTTTGTAAAGACAAAAAAAGAGTGAGACAGCTGTGACTGTTAGCCTCTCCTCCATTTAAAAGACGGACAAGACAGAAGACCTGACAGGACTGTGGAGACATAATGATGCGATACGACGTACTGTACGCTACTGAGTGTAGAGATACAGACTATCAACACACAGAGGCAGCCTGAGGCATAGTCTGAAGTGAGACCTGCAGGCATGAGCAGGCATGAAGAGGAGCTGTAATGGTAAACATCGCTCTTCATCAGAAATTCAATAGCAGTTGCTTAAAAGCTGCTATTCACACAGAAATCATCAAAACACTGTATATACAGCAAATTGTCATCATTAGTAAAGGCAATGTACTCATCCTGCAGCATCAGTGTGTTTAGATACATAATTGTGACAGCTAAATGAACTAGTGACATCCAATGAAAGACAAAAATCCTTCAATTTATTAAGAACAAATGTTCAGTTCCTTAAGAATAAATTCAGTGAAACTCCTCTAAAGGCACTTAATCTAAAAGGAGAGGGATTAGTACATTGAGTCAAGCACTGAGTGTTTGTTCATTCAGTGTGAGTGACAATCTGTGCAGGTACAGTGAGGACTGTAGTGGCGCACACACTCCTCATGAGGGCCTGTATATGGTCTTCTGTGAATACAGGCTTTATAGAGAATTTCAGCTGCCGGTAAATCTCACAGTTTGAAACACAGAAACATAAGGTTCTCCACTAGTCCCCCCCCCCCAGGGCAGTACACAGCTTGTTCCCCTTGCTTTAAAAAAAAAATCCACAAGAGAGAAGCCAAAGAAATTAAATTGGCCTGCTGACAGCTCCCATACGACCAATCTGAGCAGGTAAGCGCGCTGGAAAGTGCGCAGGCGAAGATTAGAGGACTAGTGTCGGAGTGCTTGAAGAGTCCCCTCAAGCCAAAGTAGGAAGTCTTCATTGGTGTTTGAGATAAGGCTTGGAAACAGAAGATGTCCTTTTCTCATAACTGAACCTTTGAAAAGCAACAAGACGTAGTGGGACATGATGGGGCCTCCGCTCAGTAGAACAGTGCAGCGTAATTAAAATTCAGCAAAGAAAAGAACGCAGCCTGAAACTACAGCACATCAGAGAATACTGTTAAAGCTGACTCACCATCGCTGTCATCCAGAGCCATCATTACAACACGATTGTGACTTCTGGCCTTCCCTAATAAAACCTGAGGGGGACAAGTTATGAGTAACAGCTATGTCATCACTGTGCATTGCAAAATCTTCTTTGCCGTCATCATCCCTTATTTTTATTGTAAACCCTCTGGGTGTTAGAAAGCAATATTTGTGCCACTACTAGCCTTCGCATCCTTTCTGCCCTTCAGGCTGCTAAGATCTGATGCCCCTTTAATAATTTCATTTTAATTTCAGGGTTCCGTGGCTTCAAAGATGAGCTCAAAAACACAACAGTAAACACACAAACAAGGCCATTTGGACAGCATGTGATGACACATTTAAACCCGGACAATGTTATCTGAATAATTACACAGCAAACGGAGACTCAGTGGGCATGAAAGAAGTGTGAAAAATATACACATTTTTAAATATTCAGCAGTCCTTATCTACCCTCAAAAGCGTTCTTAATATTCCACTGGCAGCATGTGGATAGCAAGCGGCTAAGACACTGTTTACAGGTATTTTTGCAGCAGAGCACATCCCATCGTGTTTTATCTAAACTGGAGCTGCTTAGTTCAACAATAGCACAAGTCAGACAGGTGCAGGATAAGTCCTGTGCTAATTGACGTGAGAATGAAAGGAAGCAGCCACAAAAGATTCTCAAATTGGTTGGTTTTTAGACTTTCCTAATCTGTGAGGTGGATAAATTATACAGGAAGAAGCTCCTACAACTGATAACAGCATCAAGACAAAAAGGAAGCTAATGAAGCACGGGGACAGGGTTGAGGGTTCAGCACAGAGCCCATCATTATCTGACAGAGAGGAAAGGCAGCTAGCGATCATTCCAGTGCTCCACAGTCGTATGAAGCCACTGCAGTCGGTCATACAAGTGAGATGCAGAGGGTCTCGGGGTTGTGGTAAGGGGGCCTCGGAAAACACACACGTTCGTGGTTTAAGGAAATGACAAAAGCACCGGAGAAAGATCAACAGATTGTGGGACTGTTCGCCGCTTCTTTTGCGATAACAGAATGTGCTTGCAAAAAATGTCTGCCTTGCAATGCTTTTCACTTAGTAGGCAGGAAAAAGGACAGAAAGAAAGGGGGGGGGGGGGGTCATTAAATATGCTTCTTGTTCTATGGCACATTACCTCAAATCTAGATGATCTATGTGGGCTTGAAGCACATCAATACTCTCATTCTTGTATTATTTAAGTACTTAATTCACTCTGGTTAGCTATTGATGACTTCTTCATACTTAGATGACCTTTTAGCCTCCTTTCTGTCAAATGTGAGTCTTGTTTTACCTCTGCCTCAGTCACAATAACATGCATTTGTTGCCAGTTGGCTCAGTGCCCCCTCCGCACATACACCAATAACTACAGAGCGTGTTCTAATAGCATATAATTCTCATCTACACCAGGAGCCATTAACCCGGTTTTATTCTAGTACAGAAGCTGGGAGTGCATTCACACGGGGCAAGTGATCCATTCACATAACAGCTGGAGTTAGTCTAGAGAGTAATTTACAGATGTAATGCTGTTCATTCCTGCCCGCTGAATTTCACAGCCAGCGTTTTAATGACTAGAATCGCACATCCATTCCGGAGTACTGCTGTCTGTGCAGACCACATGCAACAACAAGCCAATTTCCAGGGAGACTTACTGGACCAAAGCCCGAATGGATGAATATCGACACGGTTACAGGTATAGGGCTCCTAATAGGCTATCTATGTGTCTAGCTGTTAAGAATGCTTCAGAGTCTACATCGGAAGGAAAGATGTGGTCAGGTTGACACCTCAAAGCGGAGAGTGAAACGATGGCACATGTTCTTTTGGTCATTAGCGCAATTTTGTATCCAACAAGTGTCAGCAGTCTGCTAGGATTTTATTCGTTTGGTGTGCAAAGAACAAAACCAAAACTATTTCAATAGTGCGAGAGGAGCAGAATCTTGCTGCACGTCCTCGTGTGGAAACGCCGAAGACGCATTTGCAGACGCGGTCGTTCGTCAAGGTGCACGGATAGGTTGATTGGGTATTATACTCTTTCGCTTCATTATCACTTACCGCAAGTGGAAGGCTTAAAATGCAGCGTGACACGAGGTGGGGGAATGCAATCGGACAACTTTGGCTTAACAAATTACGCAGTTTCAGAGTGTGTCACGTTTGTCACGAAACTTATGGAAATGGGTACAATAATGCAGTCCATCATGCGCAATTTCGCCAAGACGAGAAATGAAGCGGAACGTTAAGGACTGCGTGTTCGGGGAAAAGTTAACGAGGTTGTGTTTGGATTAAAGAGATGCATCGATTAGAACTGATGACAAGTGTAAACAATTGTCGCTGCGGGATGAATGAAAGGAGAAAACAATTTACGCATTTACCTCCCCCACACCCCCCTCCTTACCTTGTCAATACAGTAGACTTGGCCGTCCGACAGGCGCCTCAAGAGTAATCCTCACAATTTCGCTGAAATGGCTCCTTTGCCTTGGAATTATTACAAGTCAGAATTGATCATATAGGACGTCACTTGGATGGTAAGGTCCCATACACTGTAGTATCTTCCTGCATCGCTCCGTCTGTGGGCTGCAGAGGCATCACTGAACGTATGAAACAGCGCTGCACATGAACGGCGAGAGGGAAAGTCCGGCGTGGAGTGTGTCCTGTTTGGATTCACCGGCGGCTCATAAACAAACGGGGCCAATTTAGAGCTGGTCTTTAACTCCCAAAATCACATAATTGGAACGGGAATGATTGTCTTTACTGCTGCCGTTTTTTGTTTTTTTTTTGTTTGCAGATAAAGTATTGCAAAAAGAAGGCACATTATTAGAGAAAGAAGGCAAAATGGCGTCCTGTAAAGTGAAAACCACAGGTGTATTTAATTCATCAATAATTAATTGACTTAGGAGATGCTAGGCTGAGTAATCTTTCATAAGGGTAATCTTAGGTAAGGTTATTTCCTGTGGAATTTAACAATACAATAATGCTGTTATGAGACAAACAAAGGCCTAGTGTGTGTGTGTGTTTGTTTTTTAACTGCGTTTTATCTCCAGGGGGTTTCATTTCATTCACCTTTGTCATCCTCATTTAACTTGAGGTTAGGGGATAATGTTTAAATCACATTACCAAAATGAGATGCAGAAATAAAATAAACAGGGGGAAAAACTGTGACATCTGCGCCACCGAATCAAAAGATCCCTCATGCATATATAAGCTGCAGCTGCTGAACAGATTTTTTTCGGTGCAGTTTTTATTCTCTAAATCTCAAACACAAGTTTTGTACAAAAAAAAAAAAAAAAGAAAAAAAAAAGAAAAGAAGCCCGCTGTGCAACACGGCACACAGGCACATCACACAGACTTCCCATCCCTCCGTCTCCTTCTCTAGCAGTGATGCTGATGAATGACTGGAGGCTACTCTGCTGGGAGAGAGCAAGAACCAGCAGCTCTCGCTTTGTGCCTGCCAGGCAGCCTAGATCTAATAACAAGGTTGCATACTTCAATGGCATAACCCCGACAACGACAGCAGCAGTAAATACTGGACTTACTGTAGGTTACTGGTGTGTGTGATTCTGGACTTTGAACGATTAGAGGCAGTTTGAAATAATATGCATGTAGAGTGAAAAAGACGGTTCTGGTTTGAATGTGACACTGCATAAAGAAATGGCTGCATTAATATATTATTGGAGGATTTAGTGCAGCCTGTAGCCTTTTCATCCAGCAGCAATCAACAATTTATTGGTGGCAGTCAGTCAATAAAGGCGTTCCCTAGAAGTGCCAGTAAAATCAATATTCCCCCGTGACACAACACGCAACCCACAGAGAGAGGGAGATGGATGGAGAGAGGGCAAAACAAAAATAAACAGAGCTATAATGACTCGTCACACTTGCACTGTATGCAAATAAGATTGATTAACTGAGTGGTCAGTGGAGCATTATGAATGAACTGAGAATGAATTGGTAGTACTTTGTGCTAATTTCAATCATGGCGCTAATTTCAACTAAAGTCGCACGTTTTTTGAGGGTTTTTTTTCCCCCCTTTCACTATCCCTCGGACTTTCCTTGTCAGCTTGATGGTCAGATCCTGCTTGATCCCAGTGTGCGGTGACTGATTTTTCTTGGGGGATAACTGAGTTGTCACCCAAAGCTGACTGCAGTAAATCCTTGCAAGTTATCCCCAGAGAACAACGAGACAACCACAGCATTAAACAGGGAAGGAGCGTATCTAGTGTCTTCGGGGTTACTCCTATTGAAATTCATGATTGCTTTCTGAGTGTGGCGTCTTTAAGGGAACTTGCGCTGGTGCAGGGAGTCCCTCGGGAGGCATATGTGATCTTATTTGCGTCACATCATGTTTCAAGTATGACGCTGGCCCGCACTTCAAAGTGTATTATGTAGCTTGGGCCTGTCAAAATTTGTTTGAGGCTGAGAAACAAAAATACACAGATACGCCTGTCAAAAATAAATAGAAACTTTATGATCCCTGCAGCTTGTTAACAAAGCATTTCAAGAAAACTCTGAGTACATGTGTCATAAACTGGAGATTTCAAAACAGCTTGCGAACACATTTTGCATGTCAGATGAAAGCTGACTGATGCCGTGCATACTGAAGATGGCTTTTTTAACAGAATCCGGTCCGTGTTTTACCCCTCTCTGTGGCTCAGCATGCAACAGCCAGCTATTTATCAATAATTCATGCCAAAGGAGGTAGTTGCAAACATATGAAAGATGACACAGAGAGTGCAAAGTACCTATTATATTACGTTATTGTCGAATTTACATTAAATCACATTTTGAAAGTCAGTCAGAGCCTCAAAGTGTATTGCTCTCTTACAAAGAAAAACTACATGGAGAAGCCATTATCTTTGAAAAGCTTGTTATATGTCTATTATTCCCTCACTCAATGTGTACACTGACAAAATTTACAGTGTGTTTTATGCATGTATTGACTCTGCCAACAGAGCAATGTTGTGGTATATAATTACATTGCAATTTATTTGATTAATCCATTTATGATGCCGACAGATGAAGCACAAGCCTTATTAATGTGAATTATTAATCATTCCACATCATCGAAAATTCTGCTGATGCTGCCATAGCAATGACATCCCGGTAAAGCTTAATGAGTTTGTACAATTAAAAAAACACAACACATCAAACAAGGAAGACTAGAAAAAGCATCTTTGCCATGTGGAGATGAATATTGCAGATGGAATACTGGGCGAATAATGAAAGGAATGTTGCATAACTTCAAAAAGACAAACTAAAAAAGACCTTTTTTTTTTTTATTTGTGGCAGGATATTGATTGCAGCAGCAGTATGCAGCCGATGTCACCCACTTGCCACTCACCCATCGTCTGCTGCTTCTCTCAATTTCGGACTTGATAGGTTAGCCGATCCCAGCCGTGAGGCGTGGCTGCAGGGTGAAATCAGCTGGACTGTATGGGAGACCGTAAGCATGTTCCCTCCCAGCATTTTGGGATCGATGCTCACGAAGCAGCCCAGAGGGACGCCTGCAAACCTTTGATCTTCCCTCGAAGACTCTATTGCTTTTTTTTTTTTTTTTTTTTTTTTTCCGACTGGAATTAATTCGGGCCTCTTTGTATTGAAGCCGATTAAATTAACAGTAGCGTGCAAACCTCAGTATCTGTTTGTCATTATCTCCATTTAAGGTTTTAAATGTTTTCCACACCGTTGCGTATAGAGCATACTTTAAGACGAGGTAGTTTAAGTAATGTATCACACACATGGTAGGGGCACTGCTGTCAGTCATTTTGAAGGAGACAGACAGATTTGCTCGTGTTCTGTCAACAGGGTTTTAAAATAATTAGTTTTTCTTTTCAGACATAATGAACTAGCTTTTCACAGCTATTTATTCTTCCCCCCAGAGAACTCCTAGTCCTTGTATGATAAACATGTCGATGGAATGAGGGTTAAAACGTGCCGGCCTTTCTTACTGTGCTTGTTGAGTTGAAGAACGTTTAACAAAACTGCATGGTGTAGTTGTTCAATAAATGTTGAGCGTCTGAAAATCACCGCTAATTACAAGTGCTGTTGCATATATCTGAGCCTTCTTAACCACAATGAACATGAAAGCACATGAAAGAGCCTGGCTAATGAACAGGGTAACACTTTTTGCTTATATTCTGCAGGGACTATGGAACATGCATGCTATTTGCTTCTTCTGCAGCCATCCAAACAGTAGTAGAAGTACTAAGAATAGAAATGGTATTGAAGCTGAATAATTCAGACACAGGGGGTGGAATACACAACAAGTTTTTTTTTTTTTTTTTTTTTCATGAGGCTTCAAAAAAGAAGAAGACGAAACCTTATGAAGCTGATATCTCAACTGCGCATAGCCTGCGTTAAATGATCTACGTGTGCGCGTGTTTTCTGTGTTTATATGTGGACAAATCCATGTGTTCAACTTGCATTGCCCAGTCGTAAAAAAAGGGCCAAGGGACACTTCACACAAGGGCGAACTAATCATCACCGTTCTCAGTGGATCGGGTTCAATCGTATGCACTCAGTGGATTTTTAGCTGAATAACTAAGCCTCATAAATTACTTAGAAATGGACATCACATATCATCAAAACCCCAAACCAATTAGCAAGGGGTTATTTCAGTTTGTAAGGTCTACTTTGCATTGCTGCTTATGTGTTTGAGTGTTCAGGTTTGAATTTTAAAGAGGCCAACTGTGTGGGGG
>JAPQRN010000014.1:11664832-11699748 GCA_037367275.1 Coranthus polyacanthus | reverse complement strand
AACTGCTTTGGGGTTTTGAAAACTTACCTCTTTATCTTTGAACATTCCTGCCACTGCACTCCTTCATCCCCTCTTTACGCCTCCCCCCATTTCCCTCGTTGGGACTTGTGCTTTTCACACTCCCCTAAACTTTACAAAAGAAATTCATGGTGAAGCATTAAATATTGAAGAGCACAAGTGAGAATGTTACAGTAGTTCTCTGTCAGTACAGTGGACGAACAGGACGGAACAAGATTTGTGGATTAAGCCAAATGTCAGAATCACAAACCAGCTGTAACGGAAGTAGAGGTATTTGTACTTTGGTTTAATGAGGTTATCCGGTAACACCGCAAGATGTAAAGGTCGTCTTATTTTCATTTATCAGCAACAATCTGTTAAGTATGTGTTATTATTTTACTCATCAAGGCAGAAATATGGAAAGGATAGCTGTCACAGGTTGTCAGAGGTAAAGCAGTGCTAAGAATTCTATGCTTTTGGAGTGAATAAACTGGGCTGCATTGTGTCGTCAGAAGGTGGCGCTGTAGGCCAGCCGATCAGTCACGTGAGTTAAATATTCAGAATTTATTTGAAGATGGCGTTTCCGTTTCCCATCATGCGCATTAACAGTTCCTCGACAAAAAGAATACAAAGTCAAATTATGATTCTGTAATCACCATATACATTACATTTGACCCACAGTGAAAATGCATACTTCATCCTGGCTTCAACAGTTCTGCAAGGCCTATTATGTTTTGCATACATTTAATTTGCATTTAGTAAACTTGTGGTTATTGAAGACTTTATCTATTCTTTTATTCTGTTTATGCCCCCATTATAGTTAGGTAATGTCATTAACAGGCACTTTGTTTTGGTATCTTTTTGCAGAACCACACACATACACACAACCACAGTCCTGGACCATACTGTGCTGAATAAAGGAGCGGTGAACTGATCAATCATGATCAAGACTGTCTCAGTTGAGGCATCCAGTCTTGAGGAAGATAAGGAGAATTCAACCTTAAATACAGAGATATGATTTGGTCCACATCACTTAGCCCTACTCAGAGGCCATGATAGCCTCATCTGAATGGTTGTTTGAACCAATATTCAAAAACTAAGCAACTCCAACAAAGACAAACAACAAAGAAACGAACCAATAGTCTATAATGCTCTAATTTGTTCAGTTACCAAACGAGTCTAGTTGCCCCCGACCAAGAAATAACGCCTCCGTACAAACACAGTTTGTCGTTTTACACTTCATTTGGCAGTTGGGGATGTTTGTTTTACATCTGAGAGCGGTGTCAGACTTAGATAACCTGCTGCTGGCTGTAGCTTCATATTTAAGGGACAAAAAGGGTAATTTCATTCTCAACAAGAATGTTAAGCAGCACTGTTAGATTTCCATGTAGCAGTGAGACAGACTTTCTGACATCTGACTGTGAACGTGTATATATGTGAAGAGCTGCAGCACACATTGAAACTTTGACCCTCGAGTTACGGGGACTGGGGATGGTCTCGCTTAATTCTAACAGATATGTGCAGCGTTGACGCTGCGTGATTTAGATATTTGGGTAGGCTTTCATTGCGCCAGAAGTTTGAATTGCCCCCAGGTTAGAGCTGTTTATACTGACTCTCTGGCATTGTGTTGTTACTTTCTGTCACTGTTGTGTCATTCTGTAGCTGCCATGTCCTTTTGGTAGAGACAGGCAGGAGCAATTCCTGCTTGAACTGTTCACTGACAGGTAGAAGGTGATGAGAGAACCAAACAGTGACTACATTATCTCTGCTCCACTGCACTACTTTCTCCTCACAATCCTTGCTCTTTGTCCTCTCTCTCTCTCTCTCTCTCTCTCTCTTTCTTTTTCTTTTTTTCTCAGTATGATGTTCTCCTTCCCTGGACCCTTAATTCACTGAATCCCAACTGTAGTGACAGGAGTCAGAAGGGCTCTCTCATACTGACTAAAGACCATGACCTTGGAAAAAAAAACTCAGCTAATATCACATTCATTTTGACATCTTCCAACTCTCCAAACCAGTAAAGAAAAAGCTGAAAAGGGAGTCCGTACAATTTAAGTGTGGGTGCAGGTGGGAAACCGTGGAGGTTAAGAAAATGGGACATGAATTCTGCCACAGTTTAAGTTTATAATAAGGCAATAAAATAATTTGGTTTCAAAAGAAAAGAATTCTACCTGCCAGCAAATATCAGCTAGTTTCAATAAAACTCAATAAATGAGGGAAAAACAGCTTCTCTAAACCAGGGTACAAGTCAGAAGCCTTCCTCTGTGGCTTTAATGGACCACAAAGCACTGTGACCACAGAACAGGACACACAATCTAAGCTTCCACTGACTGGAAAAATGTTCCTTATCCGTACGGTTCTCTAGAACAACCAGCTACAATAAGCAAAGCCAAGTTCTCTGGTGGTGATGTCAAACTGAAATCACTAACATGCCATTACAATGTTACAAAATAACATAAATTGACAATACAATCTCAGAGTACCTGAAAATGAGAATTTCCTAAAGGCAGTTTCATGAAAAAGTTCCATTGTAAGAAACAAAATCATGCAAACCTTCTCTGGAATTTAGCAAATCCACATTTGAGATAGTCTAACAATGCCACTAAACCACCATTTATTCTGCTGCTGGGAGTTTATAGCACTGACAGTATTGGATTCAGAGATGAAAGAGCGGGGGTGGGGGATATGAAAGTAAGTCATGGAGGATGGAAAGAAAGAAAGCGCATGAATGAGAGACATGCTGCTGCAGGCAGTTAAATGTTAGTTTGCTACAGGAAAGCTTTGATGCGGGACGTCAGGGAAGGATCATTACTTTAAATCCACTTATTTTTACAAAGCTCAAATCAACAACATGCGACAGGTCAGAGTCGAACTACATATGAAAACAGAAAGTTCATTTAGTTGTCAATACAGTACCTGTGATTGAACATACACGGCGCTTTTCCTCCAGCTCACCTCGATTCGACTCTACTCAGCTTTTTTGGTTTGCCATCGGGCAAAAAGTTGTGGATTGTACCTGGTATTTTTTGGGTTTTTTTTTTTGGTAACAGCTCAGTTGAGGTTCCAAACTGAGCAGCTGAGGTGACACTAAAAGGCTGATGTGAAAACACTGCAGACTACTGATTGGTCATATAGCGTCGTCTATAACTGCATCATCACTGACCCACAGGGGACTCAACATAGCTGCTATTTTTAAATTGCCTAAGATGCTACATTCTACACAACGTAGCCTAGATTATATTATATTATATTGCACCACTTATTATAAGGCAACCTGTGAAACCATATCGTGGTCAAATGAGGATGTGCAGGCTTCCCTTTGTTTAGTTACAGATATTCCCCATTGTTCATGAATATGTAGTGAAGATGACATGATGGCAGTTTCACGGGGCATCGCCATGGCAACCAGCTACATTGAGTCGGTACTATATCTGCGGCAAAAAAAAAAGCAGTACCTGGTACCAAACGTGAGCAGTGTTGAGCTGAGTCAAAGTGATACCATACGGTGGAAAACCAAAAAAAAAAGAAAGGGATTCTTCTGCTGCTGCTGTTACGTGATTAATACGAGGTGTGGCACTCTAGAGTAGGGAAAGGGCAAAAAGAGAGTGCAACTTGATGGTTTTGGTGAAAATTGGTGCCATTTTAAATTCTACAAGAAAAGAAGGCAGGTAGATGGGAAGAACTGTCCAAACAGAGAAGGCCTGGACATCAGTCATTAGTAAAGGCAAAAAAAACAAGTGTTTCTCATGTTTAATAGTTCGCATTTGTCTGTTTGTGATCTGTTATTTTGTCATAGAAGTGAGTTTGAGCAGAAGTGCTCGCACAGTGCGCCTTGTGGCCCCTCCACATCCTGCAAATATGTGTCCACGTGTCTTGTCTGAAGGATCCTGTGATCCACACGTCCACCCCTCGCACTCCACTGGAAGCACTGTGGGTTTAAGTGAAAGCAAAGCTGTGTTGTACAGTCTATACTGTACCTATGTATTGCGTCCAGGCTTGACATCAAACTTCAGTGATAATACAGCACAGCAGGAGACAGCAGTGGCTACCCAGGTCCATGGGAGGAATGAAAACATTATTTTGACAGCCTCTTACAGACCAAAGTGGTTTCATATGTGGAGATTTATCTCTTCTGATGGCTTGTCTCGGGCGAAGAGTTGGGGATGGGAGGGAATAAGATTGGATGTGATCCCTGTGAAGCTATCATCAGAAATGAAAATACACTATCTATTGCTCATCAAAAGAGGTGGATTATTTTTATTGTGGCATACTCGTACAAAAATTCTTGGGAAGCTAGAATACCCTCGTTTATCTTGAGCACTTTTAAATGTGCAGAATTGTGCCATCAGTCTCATCATAATACAGTTCTGGGACTCAGAGTAAAGGTTGATTGCATTTAGTGGATAATATCCTCCTTTCTCACCTTTGTTGTCCTTTGCCATTCTCATTTGTAATCTAGTTGGCACCGGCACCGCTATTGGTCACGGTGGTGTAATTGTGACATTAGGAGGTGACTTGGTTCTACAGGGATCCAAAAATGTCATCTACAAATATAGCGTGAAAGTCACATAGCCTGGGCTGCGAGGAGATAAACAGTCCAAATACACAGAGCTTGTTAGTCATGGTCTCTAATTACCAAACGGTTCATGTAGAAAATGTCCCAATTGTCCAATCTAGTCTGCACAGAAGCGATGCCAGGGAAGCTGCTGGCATTCATTACTTTTGAATTTAGGATACTTTCAAGTATTCTTTTTTTTTTTCTTCTGTGATTTTTTTTTTTCACCAATAAAAGTGTTTTCGGTTAATCATCCATCTGAATTCCTGTCAGTTCAAGCTTTTCCACCTAGACAGCCTCAGAAATGTTGACAGTATTTGAATATTTAACAGCGTTTGGATGTAATCTGTGCTATGTGGTGCAGAACGCCTGTGAGAATTCACTGTTGCCAAGACCTACATGAGTCATAAAGTGAATCATAATTTATTACCAAAGTGACAGTGATCTTTTATAATACCCATCATGCACATATCTCTCATAATGTAAGTGATCAAAGATGGCGGCCATGTAATTGGATATGATTTCATTCATTAGATGATGAGCGGCCGACAAATTGGGCCTTGTCCTCTGCCAGCAGTGTGGGTCACAGCAATCAGTCAGTCAACTTAAAACAGTCATTTAAACACAATGCAGGCTTATTACACCAAAAAATAAGGCCAAGTACGGCTTTGTTTGTTGCGAGAAAGTCAACAGCGATGTTAAGTGTTCTCGAGTGAAATTAGATTTGCACACTGGGAAGAGCTTGTTGACGTGACGGTCATGAAGAAGTGCAATTGTGCATAAGCAGCAAAGAGCTTTTATATTTTCTCCCACATGTGTTGGGTGTTATGACTCATCCCTCGTATATAATGCGTGTGTCTGTGTATGTGCACCTGTGTATATGTCTGGATATTTGTGTGCAAGAGTTCATAAAGCCTTTAATCCAAGCTCTCCTGGAGGAGCTCAGCATTAATTATTGCGGAGCATTAATACACCACAAGGCAACATCTGGTGCCGGGTGAGGAAACTGGCAGGGGAAGTTTCCTGGGTCGAGTGCTTCCTTTAGAGAGATTGAACCTCAGCTGTACTTGTGTCACCGCCTACCGGCCCACATACCCTCTCCTCAGAAGCAGAACAATTGAATCGTATGGATAGTGACACGTGGACACAAAATTCTTGTTTTATTTGCTGTCAGCTATGGAATTAGGTATTTTATCCAAGTTGTTTCAATTCCATGTCATGCTTTTTGCGCACGAGAAAGCTGACTATAAATGATATGTTGCACTACATCTTATTTTTGCTGTTGTGAAGTGGACTTTAAACAGGATTTTGTGCAACAAGTGATACTAAACTTCTCCACTAAAGTAGTAAGAAATGAACTTAAAGGATAGAAGAGAGCCTACAGTGACTTTAACGTAAAAATACAAAATGTCCACTCTGGAGCCAGTGTTTGGATCGTCCATTCTGGGTCCGATCCTTTATCAAGTGCCTAAAATCCTAAAATCTAACTGCGTTACTGTGTCTGAATCTGAAGACGGTTTAAACACTCACTGTTCCACCCTGGGTTCTACTGTCCTCAGTCCTCTTAATAACATACATTTTGTTTTGGTTACACAAAGTTAACACACAGAAAGCCTACATGGTCGCAGGTTTTGTGTACGTGCGCATGAAAGCCTGTTCTCACACAACGCAGTTATCTCTTCTTATCTTATAAAAACACCGTTGCCCGCTGACGCTTATCAAATAATAAGTAGTTGTATTTCACTCTCACAGACACAAAGTCACAGAATACAGTCCTGGAAGAGGCTGGACAGCGAACAAGACACAGACAGATTAAAAGATGCTCTGCCTGACAGAGACAGAGAGACTGCTGCTCAAGGCAAATCACTCTCATCGTGTTTTTTTTTTCTTCTCTTTTCGTAACCTGAGGGCTTCATCCTCTCATCAAGTTGTAAATACTGACGCTTTCACACGAGGTGGTTCCTTGTATACTACTGTATGAATATGGCAACCTCTGAGGCGTACGATTCTGCATCCGCATCCAATTTGGAACCAGTTCCCATCCCTACCTCCCGTATATGTACGTTTTTTATTTTGTGTCTATTAACAACGCCGAGATGACCAAGGCAGTTACAAGACCGAATGCCAGATCTTAACGTAATCCATGTTTTGGTTTGTGTACGTTTTGCGGAGTGCAAGACAACCGTATATATACATCACCGAGATCAGTGTGAACTATGGGAAAGTCCCTCAGGAAGGTCTGCAGATATGCAGAGTTACAGGCACATATTGGTGTTGAAAAGTCTGCACCAGAGCCCTTATGCATTAACAGCCCTGAACCCTCCAGTGGGACGAGGACCCACTCTATATATAGACACAAAGGACTCACTCTGAGATAAATAAGGTGATTATAGACTAATTAGAACATAATTACAAACACTATATTCCATTTCTGCTAATATCCCTTCAAACCTTACACACTGATTATGGGAAAACTGATAAAAAAAGAAATCCATTTAGCTTTAAGAACAGGAAACTGTCATTTTTTTATGGACTTCATTTAACTTAACTAATAAGTTTTACCTCATGTAAAACAGGGTTTACATTACTTACTTCATGGTGCTTAGATGTATGAAATAAAAGTAGGCTCCCTCTCACACTGCCATGCAATAGTGCCACTGTGTGGAAGGAAGCTGCAAACACAGAATATTCAGTGATTTTACATTATGATAAGTGTGCTCAACATAAGCCAGAAGAAAAAGAAAAAAAAAAACAATTAGCTAGGTTTCAACCCTATGCTTTCACTTCACCCCAACAATGGTAACATACACGTGAAATAGGGTACTTACAGTTTAAAATACTATATAAATTCACAAATATATAAATAACTTGAGTAAAAATGGTAGGTCTCTAGTTATCCTGACAAATAGTGTATTAGTTCTGACGAAATGCCAACATGACAGGAAACATTTTAGGTTTCCCGAAAAACGATTTAAGCTAAGTGCTATGACATTTTTGACTAAGATGAAACTGTTTTTCAAGCTGCAGGTTTTGATTTCCAGGCAAATGTACTGCTTTACATCTGCTTTACTATAACACATTGTGTTTCGTTCTGAAATTCTGTTCTGGTTTTCTTTCCACAACCTGGTCGTTACTCTTTACCCCGACTTTAACAAGTAAACAGATTGTTTATGGCAGGGGAAGATAACAGATTCTCACCGCAGGACCATAAAAAGGGATGACACAATATGGTATATCATGCCAAGACAGGTTATGATGGGTGCTGTCTCTTTATCTGACCTTTACATAGTCAGCTACATTCGTTAGAAAGACCGAGAGCGTTTGTACGTAGATGTGTAACAAGGTGGGGTTCACAAGTTTCTACATTCTATGATTTCTACGATTGCATTTACCAATTACTGTAGTTAATTTTTCATTTATGGTGGCTTTACCCTCTTGTGGACTTTTACCCTCAGACCATCACCATGGTAAACTGCGCACCAGTCCGCGCTGTGCTCATGTTGGTTGGATTTCTTACATTTTTAGCCGCAATAACATTCAACTCTCTATCAGGGTTTGGTGCTAAATCCGGTGAGTATTTGTCAGATAAATCGAATCACTGGAAAACGTTGTATTTTAAAGAATAAATAACAGCCGCTTATCTCTCTGCAGGTGTTTTCACACAGACTACAGAGGATGTGATATTGAAATATACAACACCCATAACTCCTGCTCAGTGGACTTATTTTGTCTGGGATTTTATATATTTTTGGGTTTTCGCTATGTTTATTTACTTCTTAGCTGGACTCTGCAGAAGGTAGGCTTCTGCATTCGTCAATATTCCCATGCATAATTTATCACACCTAATAACTGGATCACTCTTCAGAACTGTTTCTGTTTCATAATACTTTTTTCTCATCCTCCTATATTACTGCATGTAGAAAATCACTCCACCTACTCGAGAGGCAATTTAGCATTCCTCTATGCTGTCATTTTTTTCTTTACATGTTGCAGATTGCTCTGACATTGTATGAAAGAGTCTGATTATTTCCCTACAGGCACAATTTGTTTGCTTCGGTGTATTTTCCCACCCTAATCTAACAACATTATCCTTGCTCTCTGCAGGAGTGCTTACGACTGGATGTACACCACGCCTGCAGTACTACCCTATGGATTTCATGTTTCTGTTATCATCAATTTATGCTTGAACATTACATGGTTGTTTCTGTTTGACAGAGAGTAAGTGTAACAAGTTCAAGATGGCCAACTAAACATGTTCCTCTATTTTGCAAAAACGTCGTAGTTCCTGACAGTTTAATTGACTTGTTTTCACTGCCTATAGGTTGTTGCTGCCAGTGCTGATAACTTCAGGACTAATGACGTTCACCGATTACTTGATTTTGTTTTTCTCCTGTCATGGCCTGAGGATCTATGGAGCTTGGTTGAACAAATTTCACAAAACAGACCTCTGGCTCTTCAGAATACTGGTAAAAATATGTCAGTTTCTATACATGGACTTTGAAATGTATAGTTACCGTGAGTGTAAAGCTTATAAAAACAGTTATAAACACCAAACAAAGGTGCTCTTTGGAGTATAGGATACTAGCGTCTAAGTCCAAGTGTTTCAGTCAAGGTTCATTAGCCTTTTCTTTAGGTTTCAACGTATTATATCTCATTTGTTTTCGGTGCAAACATCTGTGCGTAAATCAACATGTCCCCCTATCTTTAAAAACAAATGAAACCTGTAATATTGTAGTGTTACTATCAAACAATCTCTTAGTCAGTTCTGTCAGCTTTTCATACTGCATTGTATATAGAGCCGTACTCCCATTGCACACTGCTGACAAACTATAAATAAAAAGAGAGTGGTCCTAAAGCTGCTGGCTGCTCCGTCACCAATATCTACAGAGTGCATCCTCACTGCAAAGCCCAGTCCTGCTTGCTTAGATGACCAACCCTTGTGCAAAGTCTGTGACCTGAGATTAGGATGCTCGAAGCAGCCCTCTTGGATCCCTGCAAAAAAAAAAAAAAACCCTGAGATTGGTTTCCAGTCACTTCTTGACATTTAAGTGGTGATAGATAAGGTCATGTGACATACTATATCCTGGAGAGGAAACTGCATTTGAAGCTTACAGAGAAGTTGCCGAATGCTTCAGGATTAGGATATTGCCAGCCCCCGTGGGAAGCTACTTATAGCTTTACATTGGCTGCTTACCACCTACACAAACATCTTCTGGGTTCTGGTATTATATACACTCCCAGACCAAAGTTTTAGAACACCTCCACCTCCACTTTCAAGCAAGACGTCCACATACCTAAAGGACGGGATAGGTTAATTGCCAGTCACTCCCAAAAAAAAGATATATATGCACAATATTTGCGGACACAAAATGCAGTATAACTGTTGCAGGCTGTAACAGTGTCATGGCTGAGGTTTGATCGTGAAAGTTAGATGATGAACACAGAGGCACAAAAACACTAGTTGTTTTTAATCTCTTTATAAATCGACTCATATTGTCATTTTTGTGCCGAGGTTGTAAGCGTTAATTTTGCTTCTTACCTTTGTTCAGTTCCTGAGTTTAGTTAACTTATTTCTCTTTTATGATAGCAACATACTACAATGCACTGGATTCTAATTATACAAAGGGTGTGTAAGTGATGAATAAAAGCCAGGGCTATTGTTTCCATCAATTGTCAAGACTTAATTTAATTGTACTGCTGCAGAAAAGCTGTAAGTTACCCCATACTTGTTCCATGCAAAAGGCCTTTTTATACTTTTTTTTTTGGAACTTTACTGCTTACCTTTGTTTCAAAACTGCCAGTTTTTGACTGGATGCAATTTTGCAAGAGCAATACAACTGTTATTTCTGGGTAAATAAAACAAAAAAACAGGAAATGGGGGGATTCCGAGTTTGAAAGAAAATCCATGCATTTGCATCTAAAGCTCACAAACTACAATGGATTTCTTTCTTTCAATCCTCTTAAAAACCAAAGCATGAACAAAATACTGTTTACAAACTTATGTGGGACTAATTCTTGTCCTGGTGCAGTATTTTCTTTCTGCTGGTTGCCTGGTAACCTACTGTAGCTGTGACAAAAACGCTGCAGGAAGTCAGTGTGTTCAGCCAAGAAATATCATAAAAAACCCAACTTTTTATAGATGGATTTGTAAGGATTAAACATTATTGATTTTTTTTATTATTACTGAGCTGCGCAGAGTTTTGGACTGAGTTAGGTTAGCTATTTCCCCCTTTTTCAGTCAGTCTTATGAAAGTGACATTGATTTTCTCATCTGAGCGTGGGCCTGCATTACTAATTATTCAGTCCTTTGGTTCTTCTTTCATTGTGTTAAATCAGGTGCAAAATGGAGTTGCGGTGTACGCAACATGGGGGACGCTCTCCACTCTGCTCAACCTGACGATATACTTGCAGCATCAGAAAGAAACGCCGAGATGCGAGTGCGCGATGCTCTCGCAGCTGCTGCTTCTGATGGAGCTGTTTGCCTGGTGAGGCTGACTCCCCGCTGTGTTCTGTCATTTAACCGATGGCAGTTTCTCTTCCCCTTGCAAAGCGATACCCAAATCTTTTGTCTTTGTCTCTCTTTGCTCCTAGGTTTTTGTTAGAGAACTTTTACCTTGATCAGCATGTGCGTTACATCCTGACTATCTACCCCATAGTAATCCTGTGGTTAACTGGCAGTCTGAGCAACTCTCTGTCCCCGAGCAGCCTCAATTTTATCTTTGCAGGTACTGCTGGACACTTAAACAGACGGAAACTACTCATGGTATCCTACATTTATTGCAGCTATTTTTTGGATTATGCAAATATTTCATGACTTTATGTTTTGTTTTGTTTTTTTCAGCTTTGACCCTGGCTATTTCCTGCATCATGCTTGTGGTACGCATTGCCCTGGTCACGTGGAAGCACCGCAAACGGCCACTTTACAATGACAGTGGACCCAGTATGACACCAGTAGAAATTGCCTTGACACATAGGAAACTGTTCCTATGAATATTAGCTTAAACATTCTTTTTTTCGTTTTTGTTTTTTTACTCTAGATTTGCTGAAATTACTCAGCTTGTGATACCCAAAAACATTAGAAATGAAATGCAGAGATCGCATGTTTTGTTTTTACAAATAAACAAAACAAATAAATGACAAGAAAGTGGTGTTTCATTCCTTTAAATCATTTACTTCACACACACACACACACACACACACACACTGATAATCATAATTATCATGTAATTACAGAGATGTCATAAACATGTCTATGCAACCACCCAAAGTCCAAAATATCAGACTGTGGTGACGTTCGTCGAGGCTCACAGCCACCTGAGCCATAATCAAGTGCTATGGTGAGGTTTCAGATGTCTCCTCTCTCAGTGAAAAACAGCGGTCATCTAATGATCCACGCTGGGACCATTGCTCTGGCTGTCATTACCCAGGCGTGCTCAGGCGTCTTCTATGGTCTGGCAAAGGACACCAGCGTTCCCAATGGTGAGTGACTTCTATTTTTAATCATGCAATAATACCTATACATGGCTATGTAACGGTGGTTCAAAGCTTTAAAAAAAAATTACAGTAGTTATAATAATTTGGTACATTAAACCAGCATAATTTAAAAATATCAGCCTCCTAGGTAGTTACAGACGAGTGACAAACTGATGGGAGTGGTGTCTTCTAGGATGACAATGGCCCCGTCCATAGCGGTGACTGAATGGTTTGACAAGTGTGAAAATGATGTGAATCATATGCTATGAACTGCACAATGCAGAAAACGGAGGTTGCCGTGAGAATGTCTAACCCTTGGATTGTAATCAAATCAAATTGTGAGGCCAGTAAAGATTCATACTTCTTATCAAAAAAACAAATAGCTTTTGGAAGAATAATGTTCCACCCCCTCCCCAGCATAGAGATCACAGATTTGTAGAATCAACGGCAAAAAACACTGGAGCACGTGAGAGCCCTTGCTAAGACACTTGAGGTTGGTTATTTCTTTCATTTGTCACGTGTCTGTATATGACTGCATTACATTATATAGTCTGAGTCTTACTGATGAACCTTTGCCTCGTCAGTCATTGGGAATGACATATCGCGAGCAATTATAGGTCAATAAATGTTACTGGGCAATATAAAAACAAGTACACACAAATGAGACATAAAATACAGTTTAGATGAAAGAATACCGTGTTGATGCTGTGATTTGGTTGTGTCACTGTATTTAAATTTCCAATACATAGAGAGATATTAGAGGAAATGTAGCACCCAGTAGCTTTATATACACAAATACAAAAAGGATTTAGTAGAACAATAAAGATTAAGCAATACAATAATGATTTAGCAATACAAGATTTGCAATAAATTTGCCTGTATAACAAAACAAAAGAAAACGTGCTGGACTGGCTGAAGCAAAGAGCTGCCAGCCTCGTCACATTTCAACCACCTGCTCCACACCTATATATATATATATATATATATACAAAAAAAACTACTAAAAACTAAGTCCTGTACAAATGGAGATTGTGATGTAGTAGATAAATAATTCCACAGTACAAAGAGACGTGTGTCATGACAAAGTGCATAGCAGGACCAATATAGCCAAGTAAGTAGAGCAAAAACAGAGCAGAGAGCAGAGCGTCAGGCCCAGAACTCAACCTCCTCCCGCCTCATTGGGAAGGGTTGAAGATCCTAATGGCTCTGGGGACAAAGGATCTCCTACGTCTGTGCTCTGAGCAGCTCTGTGACAGAAGAAAATAAATACCCCTAAAAAGGCAAAAAAAAAAAAAAAGCAGGAATTGCGGTGGTGTCGAATCCACAAAATTGGACAAATGAGACGAAAGCAATGCACAAAGAAATCAAATTGGCAGTGGAATCCATTTAGAGCGTCTGCATGTTTTAATAACATTATCATGCCAGTATGATCCCACCCCTGCCAGTGGGGACAGTCAGTGCAAAACATTACTATTTGTTTTCTTGGCCTTGCAGCTGTGTTTCAGACCTCATCTAGAAATGTGTCTGAGACGTTCCCCCTGGAGGTGACTATGGACTGGTGGTCAGAAAACAACTGGGTTATGATTGACATCTGGTCTGCGGCTTGGCTTGCGGAAGCAGTGGTCAGACTATTTAGAAGGTCAGCAACGACGTAGAGTAAATACAGTGTCAGAATAAAGTGTGGCTCATAGTCAAGACTGTTACTGTTCTGTCTGTAGAAACGTGTTTGGGCCCGAGTCTTGCAATCCGGAAATCCACTCTCCATTATTTTATCTGATGTGGGCCACTATTAACAGTGCAAGAATCTGCAGCATGCCTCTGTGGGACAGACAGTGAGTTGTATACAGTGTACTACAACAACCACAATACACGTGCATTTAAACACAAAGAAATATGCATGAGCAATCCATCCATCCATTACCTTCCGCTTTTTCTTTCTTCAGTGATTTACTTGGAGCCGTCATACTCACATGGATTCTACCAGTCCTAAGCTTCTACATGCTCTACGTGTCCTACTCTAACCTCGACAGGCACAAAGCGTGGCTCGCCATCAACAACGCTAATGTGATCTGGTGGACACGGTATCTGGTAAAGGCTGCTCATTTAGATTAGTGCAGTAAAACTTCATTTGCATTCTGTAATATTTTAATATTTCAGAGGTCTTTCATCTATTGCTTCCCTCAGCTGTTACCATTCAAATGAATTCAAATCACGCGTTATCATTTGTGGCAGACCCAGAACGGGTTGGCTTTGTTCGCCTGGTGGTCTCTCTTGAATGCCGTGGTGGGTTTCGGTATAGTGCTCAAGTACAAAGCCGGGGTAGCGGACCCGCTGGTCAGCAATGTCGTCCTCACTGTGGTCCTCTTATGCACTGTAACCTGGTAAGTTCAAAGGTCCTGGAAGTTTAAAAGAGTATCCGATCTTTGTTTTTGCCTTTTAGTTGTAAAGCACAAATTATATTCTATTTATAATTTGTGTTGCCTTCTATCAGGTTCATCCTACAGAGGTTCTTCTTCATCAAGTACATGTATTACACATTCACTGTTTACCCCATTCTCATCCTGGGCCTTGGTGCAATGTTCACCAGAAGCTACCTAATCCACAACCTTGCCGGCAACACAATCTACAGCGGTAAGACCCTGCCTTAGAATGTAATATATTCACATTTAACAGTCAGATTCCTCTTTTATTGTGGAAGTTTACACAGGCTTTTATTATCTACAGGGTTTCTTATGCTGCTGATGACCTTAATGAGCTTGATCCATCTGGTGTCCGTCTGTGTGTACACCGATAAGTCGAGTAAACCTCTCGTTGTGGAGCCTTATTTGACATTCGGGAACTGTGAGACAGTGTGCCAGCCTGAAGCCAAGAGCAAACTCCCAAATGATGCCATCAAGAATGCTCAATGCAAAATCTGAACCACCATCTCTCTGATACTGAGAGCAACCTGAAAATTGAAAAACTGGGAGTTTGATCTTACCCGAAGCCAAGAGCAAACTCCCAAATGATGCCATCAAGAACTCTCAATGCAAAATCTGAACCATTATCTGGTGAAAGAAAACCAAAAAAAATCCATTATGTATGGCCATCATTGACTATTTAACCACTGGCTTTATTTAAATGTTTCAAGAGTCATAAGTGATGAATCTCACCTTATTCGCCAAAAGGGGGCAGCATTTATTCACTTCACACAACATGAAAAAGAGAGCTTTGTTGCGCCAGATGATGGCACAGCAGTTTAAGCCTGAGAAATCAGAATACAACACAACTCAATACTGAACACAGCAGACATATCTAAAAAAAAAAAAATCCAAAACACGTTGAAATATCTGACCGAATACAAACTACTATTTTTTTTTTTTTTTTTTGCGACAGTATTATCTATGTCCCTCGTGCACTTTAAACGCTGGAAAGAAAAAAAAAAACCCATCCGATTTTTTTGGACGTTTTCTAAATGGGTAAACATTTTACTAAACCATCGGCACCCTCTCACCCCCTCCCTCTCTGTGTCTGTGATGTAATACCACAGAGATAATCACACATGCTCAAGTTTATAAGTGCCCTCTTTCTCCGTGCGGCTTAAAGAATGAAATATCAAACACGCCTGTTAGATGTGGGGAACAGCAGCTCGACCTTTGATGAGGATACCGAGCTGAAAGGAACCGAATGGCAGATGAAAGCAGGGGAACAAGAAGACAATAGAGATACAATGAATGTGCCCATGGATGGAAACGCCGACTGCACAAGACTGAGTAAATTGGTCCATCTGTACCAGTGGCACAAATAAATACATTGAATTCAACACTTCCTTGTCTCCCTTTACTCCCTTTTGTCAGAACTTCAAAGATTTTTTTTCTTGATTTTGATCAAGAATCATTTACAGCAAGCTATACAGCGACCATAATGCTGCTTTTTCCTGCTGTTGGTTAAGTGTTATTTTGGTGTTTACAGACACTAGATTGCAAAACTGCCTTCTGTAGTGGGTGGATGTCTGTGACCCTGATCATAAATTCACTCTGGCAATTTATTCGACTGCCTCATTTGGAGAGAATCCTGCAAAACGTTATTATCTACAACTTCATATTGCAGAAATGATTTGCTTTCAGGGTCATCTCCAAAAGAGGCCGAGCTATGGCTCGCAGGAGGGGGAAACCAGTAATCACAAATCACATCACTGTGATTTAGACTTGTGTTTAAAAATGTGGGATTTGATTTTCAGAAACATCAGTTTTGATTAATTATAATCCAAAGCTACTTTTGGAAACGCTAAAACTACGTAGTTGGCTGCAGTTCAGTTTTCCTCATAACAATCAGAAGAAACTTCCATTTAGGTTGGAGTTAAACCTCTTACGATTCATAACGGAGGGATAAGAGAGCCAGAAAGTTTCTTTTTAAGCACAGAGCAGAAATGACTACTCACTATTTGGATTTTAGTTCAGAAATAATCAAAACGCAATTACTTAATAATGGGTTAATAATCAATTCATTGCCATTAAAGCAATTTTAAATCAAATTTGATTGCTCTGGTGGCTTTGTTTTGTCTGGTTAGACAAAACGAGACATTGTTCTCCCGGTGGGTTCCGGGAAATTATGACTAAATTAAATTAAAACTCAATCAATTACTCAAGAAAATAATCAGTAGATTGTTTATCGGGAGCTGAGGAGGGTAATCTGGTCATTTTAGCATCTGACAACATCATTCACCTTAGAGCTGACTACATAGTATTTCACTATGTACAGCCCTGTAAATTTAGCTGCAACACTGAAAAATCTACTTTAATACTAACCGACATGACTTACTAAAGCAGAATGGGATTCCTTCCATTGCATTTACCATCTAGTATCAGACTGCGCAGGTCCAATCCTATCCTTTAGAACTTAATTCCAACCATTGCCCTGCAAAACAGGCTGTTACATTTTACAAATAGGCCCCTACAAGTGTTCAAATTAGCTAATTTAAAAATGTCAGGTGATAGCGTGATTTAAAGGTGGCTGCAAAGTCCATTAAATTGCTTCATGGATGTGAGTCCTGCACATACTGCGCTGCAGTTTTATCACACCTTGTCTCCAGAGAACTGAGGCAAATGCGTCCCTGGAGTAAAAAATGGGGGAAATGGCAGCGCTGAAGGAGGAAATGAAGGTGTTTTACTGTCTGGCAGACTTGTAATTGTTTCCATTCTCTCCAAAGACCCCCTTTCTCCATAAGAGAAATAACCTAGATATGCAAATGTGCATTCCCAATTAATTCAATTCGTATAATTATACAGCAAAAAAGAGATTGGGTTTTCTAAGAAGTCGTACCTTGTGCCAACTTGTCCTCCCACCCAAGCCCCCTCACTCTGCAGGGTGAAGCTAAATTAGCTTGGAACATTTTTGGAGCATGCTCGGCTACACAGATGAGCATCAATTATCACTAACATTTTAATGAGCAGTCGACAGCCTTTTGGGATCAACAAACACTGTGTTTTTGGAAGTAATCAATATAAGCACAGGTTCAAATGCAGCAGCTAAATACATAAACATGACCTTATGATCCT
This sequence comes from Coranthus polyacanthus, assembly GCA_037367275.1. Taxonomy (NCBI): domain Eukaryota; kingdom Metazoa; phylum Chordata; class Actinopteri; order Kurtiformes; family Apogonidae; genus Coranthus; species Coranthus polyacanthus. The sequence continues at coordinate 11,682,186 of JAPQRN010000014.1, read as the reverse complement.
GTTCTAAATGCTTTTTTTATGTTCTAATCTAAAATACAGTTTTACACAGTTTTCAGCGTGTTTGTTTGTAGCTCTGCTCGTGTTCTAAGGTTCGGTGAGCATGATTTATGCTTTGCCAGCTTCACGGTAGGATGGTTTGATTAAAAGCTCAGTATTTTTTTACTTGTACAGAACAAATGTTTTCTGTTGACAGCCGAAACGTCTGTCAAGAAACATATATTCACTCCCAGGGTCATTAGATAAAGAAACTTAATAATGAATGGCTTTGTTCTAACGCATTTCTACAGTACACGATTCAAAATGCTTAGCATGTTGTGTGCTTTTCTGAAAAACCTGACAGAATAACAACAACAACATCCAGGAGACTGACATATTCACTTTTGCTGAAGGCAAACAAGCTTCAACAATACTCAGTGTAACAACTGTGGCGCAGTGATGCCAATTAGTTTAGTGAGACAATTTCTGAATATATGTAAATGTCCTGAATTAATTAATCCCATGACACAGTTACACTAATTAGCTGGTAATCCCTGACTTCTACTCTTCCATATTTAAGGCAAACCCACTCAGTCCACATATAAAGCCAGCCTACATCAAAGAGTGAAATCTGCAGAAATAATTATTACTTTAAATGGATGACTTTTTTAAAAAACTAGATCTGACTAATTAGTAGTGGCACTTTTATGTCAGAGCAGATGACAGATCTAGTCTTCTAGGCCACAGGCAAACCAACAAGGAACCTGTTGACTTTAATCAAAGATATAGATTTTCATTTACACTTCTAATTAAGAGTGATGATAATTATAGTCAGCGTGCTTCTCGTGTGGTCTGTGATTGACTCATAAGGACAGATTTATAATTATGGCACATGATGCAAGTGCAGAAGAGCTCAACTTGCAATGTCCAGAGATGTTTCAACATCTTTGATTTCTGCACCAACTGCTTGTTTGTCTGTTAAAAGAACCACTCTTGGGAAGTCAAGTCTTGGGGAGTACTGCACAGTCAGTCTATTTCTAATGAAGTCTGTAGCTCTACCAGAGTTTTGTCTCAAAAGAAACCAAAAAAAACAAACAAACCAAAAAACACAACCCAAATGATGTTATCCAAACTTGAGTTTAAATCATGCAAATTCTTTCGTACAAAGCATCAGGGAGTGAAAAAAAATGGGTGTTTCTCCGATAGGGAGGCTCAAGCAAAATACTGTGTTGCATTATGGGACGTGTATGGGGAGTGATGCAGCGTTTTTGGAACTGGACCCATACCTAGGCTAACGTGTTTATTTAAGTCTGTGTATATAGAGTTTGTGTAACACGTTATTTTGCTGCTGATGATAAAGTTACAACTTAAGATGGCGAAGATTTCCCGTAAATCCGCGAGTCTCTGGTCCGGGTTCTGAACTACAACGTGCAGTGAGTGCGGTTTACACCGAGAGTTTAGAGTTACGTTAGAGGGTAAAAACACTGTTGGTTCATTATAAATCTCTCTAGGCCGCCGCCGCCACAGTCTAGTTAATTAATGGGAAACGCTGCAGCAGCATCACAGATGTATGTTATGAAAATGTGGACTAACGTTTGCTTCATCAGCTATTGTCAAAATACTGTATTGTAATAATATGGTTCAAAATTATGCAAAAAATGCAGAGTTTCTGGTTAGATAACAACAACAACGACAACAAAATCCATCACACACAGCCTAGGCCTCCAGAAAAAAGGGAAAACTTGTTATAGTTTGGTTGTAACTGGCTTACATTTTATAAGAAGTGAGAAAATTGTGATTCAGATCGTGGATTGTGATAACCTCAAAAGATCGCAATGTGTTTTTTGGCCAGACCGCCCAGCCCGAGTTGATGTGAGTTAAAATAGTGTGTGGAGGAAAAGCGCATGTGACCATTTATGCATTGCGTCCCAAAACGGAAAACACAGTTACATCAAAATGGCTGGTGACTTCCCCACTTTCTCTCCAACATGGCAGCGTGCCTGTATGCAACCCCTCAAAATAACAGTAACGTAGAGAAATATGCCACAAGAGCAGTACAGCCAAGGACACTGTGAAACTCGACCAAGAGCATTCATATTTAACCATTAAATTAACAGCATGAAAGACGTATTAACTCACTCGCCAAGGAAACAGCAAATGAAACCCCACTACACACTGGCAAAGGGCAACAAAATGAGAAAACACTGGCAGCTCGCCGAGCAGAGACCAAGGCATAAAGGCTAGAAATGGTCTGCCAGAGAGCAATTTAACAAGCAGCACCATGAAATTAGTCAACCAAGCAAACACTCGCTGAATAAAACAAGACATAAACTAAAAAATAAGCATAGTGGAACTTACCTTGAAGTCAAGCAGTGATAGTATCTTAGCAGCATCAAAGTTAAACACCGAGGGGAGAAGTTCCAATTTGAAGTATGCCTTTGGGAAGAACAGTGATAAGACAAAGCAGGTAGGTATTCAGAGTAGGTATTCAAGTATTCAGATCCTTTACTTAAGTATAAGTGCTATTACCAACTGTGAAAATACCCCACTACTAGTAAAGCTTCTGAATTCAAAACCTTAGGTAAAAGTGCATATTATCAGCAGAAGTGTGAACAGTAACAAACTGTGCAATACAATTCCAACAACAAATAATAATAGGCAATATTTTTCCACTGAGCAAAATTGCTTATAGAAATAAGACATGTTAAGCTAGCTACACAGGCCTGATATACACTGAAGTCTGTAGACGTTGGATTCAAATGGCCATTTTCCTACTAAGCAAACAGTGTTTTATTTTGCTTCTTAAGGTTTGCATGGCAAATGCTATGAGACCAAACGGTCTAACATACTGTGTAGAGTGGTGCGATAACGGACCAGGTTTGTGGAAAATGCCGATTTCTGTGATGAAAGGACAGCATATCCTATGTGAGAGTGGGAGCGTATGTCATGGTGTCTGCCTGACGCAGCTCAAAGGCATTGCTCCATAATGTGAAAGTTATAGCAAGCATTCAGATCTGCGGCTCGTTTAGATGCCTCATTCGTGGAATAAGCTACGCTGTCATTATAATTCAACAGCATTACAGCCTGTCTATATGCACTTTTATTCCTCGGAGAATTGTCTTTTCTACTCTGCCCAAAATAAGATTGGTTTTCTGTAAGGCAGGGAAGTGGAGTCTTAATTATGATTATTTATTAAATTATGGTGGAAATACTTCTCTCTTCACTGAAATTATTACAGCTGCAAAAAAAAAAATGCATTTCCATTAAAAGCATAAATACTGAGAGGCCTAAGTGTTATGTGTTTTGCTAATGTAGGCTACACTGAGTGTTATTACTGCTGGACGGGAGTGGTTTCTCCTTGTAAGTTGGTAAATATGGTGAATTGATATGAGCAAATGGTGTTTTGAATTGCAGTGTGACAAAACTACAGACCTATCAAAATGTCAGCCAAAGCCGACATGTTAGAATGAAGATGAAGTCAGACACATACTAGATTACGTGTGAGTGCTGATTTAAGCCCACCAAAAGGACAAAGTGAGAGGCTCAGACACAGAAAATAGGACAGTATATACCCTCATTGTGTGGTGTCTGGCAAGGGATCAATTTCAAGTATCTGACTCATTGTAACCCAAAGGTCCAGGGTCTCTGATTGCAGCACATTACAGATTAAAGGACCCTTCATACTGTTACACAAGTGCTCCCAATACACTGACTGGTGCCTGAGATGAGATGAGGATTGGGGTGGGGTGTGTGTAAGAATGTGTGTGTTTTTTCTTTCTTTTCTTTTTTTTGTGGGGGGGCAGCAGACTCTCCTCTTGTCCTTCCTTATACTGTTTAATTCTACTGAGTGAGATGAGAGGATGTCTCAAAGACCACAGCCAAGGTGCCAGAACCATTAAAAAAAGAAGGTGTTCCCTTGAGGAAAAAAACTGTACATGCAGCCGCTGTTGTATACAACAACAGTGTGTGGAGTTAAGGAGCTTCCAGGCTGCAGCAGATGTGTTATTTTAGCTAATGCTCTATTGTTTGAACTTGAAAATGCTAATGTCATTTTAAAGAAATATGAAGCTTCGCCAGTTTTAACTTGCCGGTCCCAAGACGCGGTAGATGGATGGCTCTTAGAGTTTCCTGTCATATGACCTTGAGTCCTTTATTAATTTTCTTATTTTTAGGGCAGTACCTCAGGCTATTCACCTAAAAGAAGTGTCAGGGGATCACTAGAGGCATATGATCTGAAACTAGACAATTTTCCGTTAAAAAGAGCTCATTAACCATTTCAATTATAAAGTCTTGCTCAAGAATAATTAAATTAAAATGATCAAATTAGCTTTATTGTTTCATGTGTAAGCTACCCTTTTCAATTATTCAAGGCACAGTAATTATTGAAGGTATTAAGTGATATGAGTGTGGTTAACGTCTAATGTTTGAATAGTTTATCATGAAAAATGGAAATAACTCAGTGAACTGAAAGCACCTAATACCAAGAAAGAGCAGGAAAGGAAGATAATGGTTGATTAATAGTGATTAAAGCTTTGAAAAATATTTTATAATATGCGGCGTTTAACCACTGAAATTAAACGCTTTATTCAAGCAGATGATAAACACAGCAGGAACCATTGGATTCTAACAAAAGAGTATAAATCGGGAAGTGAGTTACGTAATTTTAGGATAAAAAAGATGCATGGCTTTAGAGGTTGACAGACAACTGTAACGTCTTTGCCTCTGGGATTTAATTGATGAGCGACTCACAATTCATGCACGGACTCGTTGCGTTTTGAAATGGATTGCACTCAATGTGTCATCTACGGAAAAGTGTGAATAACACGGAGTATATCATTTACATTGTGGGCATCCAACAAGCCAGCTGCTGTGACTGGTGTACATTACAATATTTCACTTAATCTTATTTTACCTTTACTTTATTTAGATTTAAATTCACAGAAATAGGCAGCAAGTGACCAGAACATATTTTTTCCTTCCAGTAAAAGCATACAGATTCACCCAGTCAGTTAGCCTCTATGAGGAGTCATAAAAAAATAAACGCTGCAAGATGAAATGTTGTGCACTGACACTGGTGCTGACAGTAACATATCATATAGCCTTGCACTAACAATCTGACCATTCTTCTCATATTACTGTGGAAAATATCTTTGGTGAAATGCGCCTTAATCTGTCACTTACAGCAACTTAAAATTCTAGCAACATACCAGGCTGCTGCTGCCGTGTTTCAAGTCTTGGCAAATTCACAGTGTCTCATGGGGTCAGAGCAATTTATCAAGATGATTGTTGTACAATAAGGACAGATCTGTCCTCCATATTATGTCCAAGGCCTGAAAATCAACATCCCAGGAGAGATCCGGTGGAATGACTGACTTTGTTCATACATAACAACATAAAAACAAAAAATACAGAAGAATGTTGAGGAGGAACATTTCCCTGACCGCCCCAGCAGCATTTATTTATATTTATCCTTATTATTGCAGTTTATTTATTCTATTTTGTCCACAACTGTATATACTGCATATAGGATGCTACATATATAGGTACGCAAAGACACTTTCGCAGTAACATTACACTTTTGCACACATGCTATTGATGTTAGAGTGAGTTAACCTTGAGAAATATTTTTTTTCCGAGCAACCAGTAAAAGTGGGAGCATCATTCATGTGTTGGAATTTCTGTGGACTACGGCAACAGATGGTCAAAAGGGACCCCACTCATCCATCTTCACAATATACTCAAATCACCTCTTTTCCTTCATCTCCTGTGCTAGCGCTGCTTGCCTCAGCACATCACAGCCTAACACCTTGCCTGCCTGAACCCACTCCTGCATCACAATCTAATGACACACGCTGATGCTGTAATTAGGTGTGGGTGGTACAGTGCAGACAGATATCATTAACTTTGAGCGACAAATGATAGTAGGGCTTGACAGCATCAACCTTGTCTGCAGTACAGAGGGGGAAAAAAAGTGATTTAAGTTCAAAGCGTTTAACTTTTTATCTTCTGCGGCGCTTTTAGAATGACACCTTGAAAACTACACCTCAACAGAAATGGGATAAAATGAGACATAACCCCACACCTGGATTGTACCGAATAAATAACCCTCAACACTACGCGGTAAAATCAGCCAGTGAAGCAGGGCCAACCCAAGCCTTTGATTTAGCCCCCACTAATACTATTGCCAATACTATTGACATTTGTTTGAACATTCACACGCCCACTGCAAATTTAAAACACCTAATATCAATGTATTTAGTCGTTGTTGTGTTACTCACGTCATACCAATGTGAGCCGGGCATGTTTTTATCCTTCTGTAGTTTTTTTTTTACTTAAAAAGCAAATTGACAAGAGTGGTCTGGTGTTAATGTGCTCGTTATTATTCAAAGTGGTGTAGGTGGTTCACTGGAAAGTCACAAAATAAACCAGCAGACAATGCATTTACTGTAAACTAATTAACCACTTAAAGTGGCTTTAATTTTAAAATCTTGCGGTGTGTGCAGAAAGTGGAGGAAATACCTTAAATGCCTTAGATAAACATTACCTACCTCAGTAAAGTTTCCTTCTTATATAAAAATAAATATACATGTAAAAAACAGACTATGCTTGCAGCAAAATGCAGCAAACATATGTTACAGTTCACATGCGGATGAAAAACCAGAAACCAGCTTTAACAGAGTTGGTGAATTGGTTCAACTCTAGCTAGACCGTTAAATAATGTTGTGTTTTTGTACGATTGCCATTGATATAACATCTCTCTCTCAACACACACACACAAAACACTTCAGGCTCTCTCGTGTCCAGATATGTGTTTGGTAAGCTCTACAATGAACTCTAAAGACTAAATAATTCAAAACCTTTAGTGGAGCAGTGTAGGTTTTGCATGTATGTATTAAAAAATACAGATCGCATGTGACCTTATGAGATCATAGATGAAACAGAAGGTTTTTTGTCACATTGTCACATTCTCTGTGTTAAATATTCAGTCACTCATAGCATATCGAGTGTAATCCAAGCCCACAGACACGTGCTGAAGACCAGCTCAATTTATGTGGCAGGTTTACACGGCAAAGTCCCTGATCCAGGACCGCATCACATTCTTCTCCCTGATCATTTTCCTGGATCTACGATGCGAGTTTATATTTGCTGTCAGCGTTAAATTCCAGTAGTACCAGGAATAACTAATGACTAGTTCTTTATGGCCATGGGACCATTCTGGCAGGGCAAGGTCAGAGATGTGATTTACGTTAATGTTCCTGGAGAAAGGGAGAGAGAAGAACCTCTGCTTTGACAAGTGAACCCTGCAGAGGAACTGTGATGTTCACATTTTATTTTCTCCTCTTCAGTATGAGCAAGGTGAGTCACAGCTGCTCAAAATAGTGCACAGTGTGATTTTTCCACAGAGTTAAGCCCTGATTAATGTTCACATTTTTTTTTTTTTTTTTGCTAAAACAGGACTACACTGCATGCTATGAAGCTTTCCACTGTTTTCATCTAATCTCTCTGCAGTGTATTTTCATCAACACAGTAGACTAAACATGTATGTCATCTGTTCTAATCAGGACTACTTTATACTGACACTTTAAGTGGGTTGCATTAATACTTTCCTAGATCCATAATTAGCAAGACACAATTTGCAAAGCAGCACCAACTGCAAAAGCAACTGCTAAGATGATTTCATTTTGTGCATCAGCATTACCTTTATGAGGGAGTTGGGAGTGTGAGTGGAGAGGAGGAGGAGGAGGAAGAATGGTGGTGGGAGGGATTTAGAGGGAAGGAAAGGCCACTAAAGCTACTCAAATGTTTCCCTTTAGCAGGGGAATGATAAATGCGTGCACCAAGTGTGCAGGTGCATATTTTATGGATAGTTACCGACCTACACTCATCTGTTTTGAGCAGATGTTTCAAACAAATCCCATGGATTAAGGTGTTAACAAGTGTTAGCACAGACAACAATTAAATAAACACTCATCATACCCTCCAAGGTTGTAGAAGGAAAGTAGCTCGAAGGAGTGTGTGACATCTACACTGCAGTAGCATTGGCACGTGGATGCAGTGTTTTAACATGGGACTTAATACAAGTTATGCTGCAGTAAACAAATGCTTTTTTTTTTGCCTATGGAAAAGCTTCCCATGGCGCTGACCATGGTGCTGAAACCGCAACTTCTATACAGATTCCCATTTATAATACAGCAGGGACCTATAGTGTGTCTATGGTAACTGCACAGATATGCTGTTGCTATGTTATAGATTAGGGCAACTGGGTGACAGTTACCTTGACAATAACTGGCTAAGATTATAATGTCTATATATTTTTACTTTGGTTTGTGTTTAGAAAATTTGACATTAACTAATTCATTTCTAAGATGAAAAACACATAAGGGATGTTTGCTACACAGTCAGAGAGTGTTCCCTTCGTGTAACTCTAGTTTGGAAGCTGCAGTCCCAGGTGATTTAAATAAATCACGCATCCTGGGATTTCCTCGGGACATTTCCGCGGGATAAAGGTGTTTCACTAGATATTCCAGATAATGCCCACACGGGGGATTAAAAAAAAAAAAAAAAAAAACTACAACGCGAGTTGTAGAGCGCCTTGCTCCAGTCAACAAATGAGATTTGAATGACTTAACTCGAAATGGGATTAATCATGGAGTCAGACGATGGGAGATATGCTGGGGGATTTTCAACGGTGGTTGCAAGGAAGTATCATCCATCATAAAGCAGCACGGTGCGTGTCTCCCCAACCTCTGATCACTGCGGAATAAGACTAATTAAAAAAGGGGAACGTTTGCAGAGCAGCACCAACACTGTGACAAGACGGGGGCACCGTCCTCTTCCACGCTGCATGCCTCTGAAAGGCGCAAATACAAAGTGCGCGTCAAAACACACACACAAGACACTCGAATGCCAAGAAAACGCTGTGTTTGTCATTTGAATTGGACTCGATCCCCCCCCCCCGTGAGCGGTGTGGTTCATTCCAGCGCCTCAGTATCCTCAGTGCGAGGTGTGTTTTCTGCTGTCATCAACACATGAGCCTGGTGGTTCAATGACTTCGCTTAGAGACCAGCAAAGTGAATTTCGATGGAGATGGAGGGACTGAAACAGAGCAGCGACCTTCTTGTGCAGGATCGCTTCATCTGAACTGTTGACGGGGTGAGTTACTACTGGGAGCGAATCGTTTGTCGTTTGAGTTTTGTTTTTCTTGGGGAAATGTACCGTTTTTTAAGGTTGGGATTGAAAAGTGAGGCTGAGTAACACGTGATTATAATACCGTTTAATAACCAGAGTCAGTGGTGCAGACACGGCATCCCATGGGACAAATATTACCAAAAGTTAGTACTGTACAGTTTACCACTTTTATTAAATCTCTCTACTAATGCATGCGCGCAACCAATTTTTCGATAAGCAAGAACTTTATTGCCATTGTGCAAGAGCAACGAAATTGCAAACGCATCAACCTCATTTCTGTGCTATGTATATATTTATATTTAAGACTTCACACATAGATGCAAAGAAGAAAAAAAAATAAGACAGGAATAAGATAAGACATAGCCTACTGTAGAATAAAAGTATACCATCTCAATAGAAGCGATAGAAAGTAAAGATGGGTAAAGATGCGTGACAGATGTGGAATGATGGTGTATGGCGGTGTTGAATGGCGTGAGTAAATATTGCTTGCCCTCCAGTGATACAAAGCACATCATTGTGTCAGACTGAGGAGATGTCTTGAGTTTAATAGTGCCTTCTTTAAGGGAAGATGCTGTTTCCAAGTCTGTTCTGTACATGTGCGGATTGACCAGAACCGCCTGCCTGATGGGAGGAGCTTAAACAGATTGTGTCCAGGGTGTGTAATGTCTTTACGATGTTCTCAGCCCTCCTCACCCCGCAAGTGCTGTGAAGGTGCTCTAGTGATGGCAGCATCTCTCTGCCAACAGTGTCTTGGGCTGTTTTCCCAACACGCCGGAGGACTTTTGTGTCCGCTTTAACTGATGTCATACAGTTTTGTTAGGATGCAGCAAGGTAGCACGCTTTAAATATCTTGTAAAACGCACTCCACTGGTTTGCAAACACGTTCCTCCAAACCACAGACGAAGTGGATCTGCATGTATCTCTACATCTCTTTCAGCTGTAAATGTCACTGAAGCTTCAAACGCCAGAGAAAGTCTCATTGGAGAAGGCTGTGTAACATATGAGTGTGTAATCGTTTCAGCATGGGGAGCATGAACGTGGAGAATACCCTTCACTCTTTGGCCGTTTCCAATACAACGTTGTGACAGTGAGTTTGGACACATCGAGTGAATGAAAATAAGATGTCAGAGCACTTTTAGCTGAATCTGGCAGCCTTGGAAGCTTGGAAATTGTTTCTATCAGCAGGCTGATGACATACGATCCCCAGATTCATAAATTCTAAACAGGAGAATTGATTGAGGATAGGATAACATGTTAAAGAGAAAACACGTATTTCCAACATGGTCCCAAGATGTTAAAAGACAAAGAAAACACAAAGCAGCACCAGACATTCAATATGTCTGGTGAGGGACTGAAACATCACTATTTTTAGGAATTGTCATTTGCCATTTTACGTTGTACCCTAGTTAATGGTTAGCAATGTCACTGCAGCTTAGAATATTCATTTTAAGAAATCATGCAAAATACTTCAATCAAAGTTTGTGGCCCTCCAGTGAAATGAAACAGACAAAATGTGGCTTTCGCTAAGTCATTCATCTGATCTTTTTCAAATCGTTGAGAAATTCATGTGGTTCAGAAATTCTCCCTCGCAGTAGTTCTTTCGCTCTGTCTATCGCTCTTTCAGTCTTCACCTCTGTCCTAAAAAGTGAGCAAGGTAAAGAGAGGTAATGGGATTCTAATCACGCTCTGTACTTTTTTTCGTTTTTTAAAAATAACAAGGCCTACAATCCCTGCAAGATTATGACAAGCGAACCAGCTGACACTTGAAGACTTAAGAGTGACCGGAGCTGACACTTTCCCCACATCTCTATAAGAAAACAGAAGTGAAAATGATTCATTCTGTCAATCAGTGTCATCTTCGTCACTCCTCTAACGTATGCACATCTGCTTATTTTGCCTGTCTGCCTTTTCATAGTGATCGACAGCTGCTGTTTAAGAGACCCGACCAGTGATGACAGTGAGGAAATTGTAGGATTGCTTTGCTGAATGATGCATGTTTGATAGTCTGTTCCCTTCATAAGGGTTGTCCAATTTCACGGCTATTAGGCTTGTTAATAGGAGTGGGGAGAAGACAGAGTAGAGGGCCTAACGGTGTGCTTGGTTGGACTCTGATTAGAGGACATGATTTATGACGCTAACAGACAGTGTCAGATGTCAGATAAATACACCAGTGGACAAGGACATGACTCATATTTTTATTATCTGATAGACCTGATTGTTGATGCCAGTGACTGATTACAAAGCCATTGATCGGACATAGTCCACTGGATGCCAAAGCATCACCCAATGACTTCATGAGGAACTTTCCCTGTGTTTTTTTCAGGTGTATTTTTCTGCAGAAAAAAAAAAATCCACTTGTCCTTGGAATGTTTAATAAACATTTGATTTGATTTGTTGAAGCTTTATTGATCAGTTTAATGTTTTAGTAGCAGAGCCAAAAGCAATGTTGTTACAGGCCAAACAACCTCAAGAATATGATCCCATTGATTAAATCTTGCAATTTAAATCCAAATCAATTAGGACCAATTATTTCAACTGGATTATATGCATTAGCTACATTAATTATGGGTGTTTACACTGAGCCCAGGCACCTGGGAAAAGGAAACCTGAGCAAGTCATCCAATTCTGCTCATGGCAATGTCGCAAGAACAGTCATGCAAGATGAATGATTATCTTTAATATTCAGGATTACAGGCAAAACTCCACTTTTAAGCCTATGGTGTGATAGTAAGAAACTGTAATATCTATTTTTAACTAGCCCGGGATCATTAGAAAGAGAAGTAAGAAAAAGGGAAAGCAAGAAAACTACTGGAGGTGCATTGATAAATATACAAGCCTCATTAATGATTAAAATTATTAAACGCCTTAAGAAATTGTTAAATCAGGCAAATCTGAATATATTTTCCAAAACCTGGTGCATGAAATCATTATTGCCCCCAGTTATGCTACTGAAATGCTGCTGCTGTAAGTCAAATCTTTTCCTAATAAGGTATTTAAGGCTAAAATTAAGGAGTTATAATATCAAATGATTTAGTGTATTGTTTGGTTTAATATTGTTAACACAGATGATTGGATGTATTTAGATGCTTTATGTCATTTTGCAGTTTGTAATTAAGTTCTTCTATTGGTTTTTACTGTGTATAACAGTTGTAAAGATCAATAGCATCCAGCTGCCAGACACTACAAGTTTGTGGTTGGTGATGCTGTTTCTGCACTGTTGAACACTGTGTGTTTTTGCAAGACGCTGAGCCTCTCCTATGAATGTATTGATAGAGCTGGCATGTCAAATGTTTTTCTTTTGTGAATTTGAAATACAGGCAGTCATATATTAATACAAAGAATCTCTCCAGCAAACACTCTTATGTAAATCGAAAATAGATGCTGCCCTCTGTAACCACTTGAAACATATAACTCGATTATGCTTAACAGAGGAATCTCTCTGTTTAATACGAAAGTGAGATATTCCCCAATGGGTGTATGACAAAGATACTTAAAACTGTTCATTTTTCAACAGAGGACTGACTTTGATGCAAATCAAAGGACACCAGTGGGCTGATGAAACTGAATATTTATGGACTTTTCCAGACCCAGAGATGTCCCAGAGTACTTTTAACAGCAGATGAAATTGCACTTGAAAGTTGTAGGCAGGTTGCTTGACAGCCGGAATGGGAAACTCAAGTGCTTTTTACTATTATGGGCAAATCACTAAACTACCTCTCTGTTGAATGACACAGTGATGTACACTATAGTGCATTTACACAACTGTGAAAAGACAACAGTAAGAGCTCCTATGTTTTCTGTATCGCGGAATGTTGGCAATTATTGTGATAGCATTAATACAAAAAGGTTTGAAGGCCCATCTGTATATTAAAATAGTTTCTCTTTTCTTCCCTGCAGAATGCGTCAATTGTCTGCAGAAACTGTCTCAGATTTGTCTTGGCCCTTGGCTGCAGGGCTGTGAGCAGCTACCATGACCTATTCCAACACCAGCGTACTGACAGCCAACTTCAGTGGAGCTTTAGAGGGCCATGACTCTGGGGGAAACATCTACCGGCCCTTCTCTGTTTTCAGCGTGCTCACTCTTACGTTACTAGCCATGCTAGTCGTGGCCACTTTTGTGTGGAACTTGCTGGTGTTGGTGACCATCCTGAGGGTGAGGACATTTCACCGCGTGCCCCACAACCTGGTGGCATCCATGGCCATCTCCGATGTAATGGTGGCTGCCCTGGTCATGCCGCTCAGCCTCGTCCATGAGCTTAACGGCAGGCTGTGGAAACTTGGCAGGGTTCTCTGCCAAGTGTGGATCTCATTTGACGTGCTCTGCTGCACAGCCAGCATCTGGAACGTGACAGCCATCGCACTGGATCGTTACTGGTCAATCACCAGGCACCTGGAGTACACACTCAAGACACGTAAAAAGATCTCCAACGTGATGATTGCCCTCACGTGGCTGCTGTCGTCTATCATCTCTCTGTCGCCTCTCTTCGGTTGGGGAGAGACCTACTCAGAGGGAATGAAGTGCCAAGTGAGCCAGGAGCCGTCCTACACCATCTTCTCCACCTTTGGTGCATTTTACTTGCCCCTTTGTGTGGTGCTGTTTGTCTACTGGAAGATATACAAGGCTGCCAAGTTCAGGATTGGCTCTCGCAAGACCAATACAATCACACCGATGGCTGAGGTGATTATCAATATTCGTAGTTTTGAACCCATTCTGTTAATGCTTTATATCAAAATGTTTGTTATTGTAAGTGTTAGTTAATTGGTGATAAGGAACTTATAATTCCTATAAGATGCTTATTAACTTTATTATGTTAATAAGTGTTAATAAAAGCATAGCAAACACATTTATTATTATAAGACATTTTTAAGCACTTAGAAGAAACTTGTTAAGTATATAGACTGTTAATAAAGGCCTTATGAGTGTTTATAATAGCTTTACAAACATGTTTATTGAGTGTAACTAAGCTTCTTTTGTTTCATCATTAAGATTAATCCATACTTTATTATGCATTTATTAACACTTAACTGTGCACTTGTTAACAGTAAGCACAAGCTACCTTTAGCTTAAAAATGCAGTCAGCTAACTTCAAAAACCGTCCATCTCTCAGCGCAACATACATGGGTAAATCTTGAACGTTTAATACAAAGTTTTCACTATATCATCATGATCTAAAGACTGAAAGATGCCGCTGACCCGACATGATCCAAACATGGTCTGATCTGAAATGATTTATTTTATTACAGAATAATCAGGGCAACATAAGTATCTAATGTATGAGCATATAGACAAATAATTGAAGCAGTCCTGCTCATCCCTACCAGCTTATTAATGTGCATAGGCAAAAGCAAGAGGGCTATAAATACCACTCACAGCATCTCTAATGGGCCATTGCACCTTCCTGGCTTTGGCATTTCTCTAATCAGCAGACACAAAGGTCTAGATCTTTCCGGCAAGCATTAGCAAACATTTAATCAGGCAAATTATCCCTGTGAATATTGAATCTGTACCCACTTTTCATCGCTCTAAGGGTGGAAAAAGCAGCTTGAAAACCTCCCTAAAACACTTCCCTGGTAGAGACTTGCAAGTATTAGAGGTCTTATGTGATACACCTTTTTCTTTCACCTGTAAAAGGATAGTTATGAAAAATACTCCCCGTCTGCACATTCTGAGAACCTGGCAAATGTCCACAAGGAAGGAAAATGTTTCACAGAAATACAAATGCGGGTGCACTTTTCATTTAAGTAACACATGTTCTTGTAATTTTCCCCCCATATCCCTGAAGATACCATTCACTTACGATGAGTGACATAAAAATTGGCCCAAAATTACAAGCATGTGGCCAAGAAGAACCAGTTGTAGGATGAATTTGACCTGACTGTTATTGCTTTGATACGCTGACATTTATGTCAAGTCTAATTACACAGGCAATCACTCTTGCAGCACGGCAATTAAACAGAATATGAGTTATTAGTCTTTTTGCGTTCTGCAGTCAAACGTGCAGCTTATGACTGGCTCATAAAAAGTTTATTCTCATCAATTCCCAGCATACATCAAAGAGCGGAGGCCTGGAGGACCTGCTAAATGCCTTAAGTGAATGATATGAGCGGTGACATCAACATCCAAGATAATAAACCTCCTGCACTCTCTCATCTGCAACATCTACTCAGAGACATTACGACATACACATGCACATGGCAAACCTGAGAGATTGTTCTGAGGGTTAACACAGAGGACGTGCACATGCCGCTTTGTTTAAACGCTTACATGAAACATTTACTGTGCTCGCAACTGCTGTATGAATAATGATTCATCCTCTACGAGCCAAGGTTAGGTTTATTTTACATAAATAATGTACCTTCTTGGGACTTACCATTATGTACCCTTTACCAGTGCTTGTCGGTGGATTTCTGCCACTGGACAGAATCCGAGTAGCTGTTTCCCACCCTGTATACATATCATATTAGGACCTAAGCTTGTCATTTGATGGCTTAATGGTTATTGACATATAAGAGTGGTACTGATCTTCTCATCTAACTGTAATCAAGCAAGTAAATAAGAGTATCTACCAAAATGCCGGACTATTCCTTTAACCACAGATATGACAAGAACAGTCATATGACTGATTTTAGAAAGAAGTGGGAAGAACTTTTTCACCACTGGGACGTTTTTGTGATTTTTGCGAGGTAACTGAAAAAAAATGACACTCGAGCTGCATGGCAATATCTATCAACATGATCGATTTCTTTGCGTTGTCGTGTCGTTTTGCAGTCAGGCTAAATACTGAGTTTTAAAAACACAACTTGCTGCAATCCGTGATTGTCTTGTTTGTTTGGGGACGAGGATTTATTGCCAGGTGGCTCCATTCTTTAAACATCAAGACAACAAATACACACATTAAATTAACTCATAATATAGTATTTTCTGATTTCTTCTTACATTGTAGATCAAGGAAAACATAAGAATGACAGCTCATATAGCTATTGTTGGATCATTATGGTGATATACATTTTTCTTTTTTGCCTTTAGGGTTTCTCTTGTTTACATTCACTTCTATAAGACCTCAAAAATGTTTGTAAAAAAAAATGTGTATTTCGTCTTCTTGTTGTATTCTTTCACGTGCTTTGCATCATTTTTGTCTTGTCGATTTTGTCTTGTTTCATCTTGTTGCTTTATGTCTTTTAGGAATAATTTCAAAACCACAAATAACCCGCTGGTTTCTTCAACTTGCTGATACTAAAGTGATATGAACGTTTTTATCACGATAACATTTTTGGCCATATCGCCCAGGCCTACACTAAGGAGCTCCGCATATTTAAAGAAGGATTTTTGTTTTAATTTAAATTGAGTTTCAGTCTCTTAGTTTGACCTTCACCTCATTGGTTCAGAGTGTGAAAGAGGATCTGCAGTTAAGTGTTCATTTTTTTGCTATTCATACCATCTAATGAGGTGCCTTAAAGCATCCATTGAATTTGAAATCTCTTTTCCAACAGCGCTATGCCGTTAACTTCTGGCCCCGGCGTTAAATGTGTTTGCTTCATCCATCTTATCAGTTATAGGCCCTGCTGACTTGTGTTTACTCCAGACTGAACAAGTTTCAAGGTGCGCAGTCTCGTTTGAAATGCTGAACAAAACACAACAGTTTTTCTTCCAACAGATTTAGAGGGATTTTTTAAATTTTTTTTTTTGAAAGCTGTTAGGCTGTAGGATGACCTGGACGGCTTCACCTAATAAAGAAAAAATAAAGTCAGCCTTGGGCTCTGCTGGAGAACAAATAATTCAGCAGATTATTGCGGACATTTTCTGTGTCCTTTTTTTTTGTCTGGCTGTTGCAGTGTGTTTGTGAAATGGCACAAAATTGGCTGCTGAAAAATGCAGATTAAGACATGGCACTGGCTTTGTGCTTCGCATGTGTGTGTGTGTGTGTGTGTATGAAATGAAAGAATAAGCTTGGCTTGTTGATCCACCTGTTGATTCACACTTCTGTTCAGCAGCCTATAATCCGCCTTTTGTTGAGCAGCCACAACATTTCACTTCAGTAATTACTTTTTTCTTTGGCCTATTTTGGGAAAGATGCTTTACACAAATCATAATGCCAATTCTCTGTGCGTTTGATCAATCGAGTCATTGATTTGCTGTCATTATTCTCTGATTGTTTGGTTCCCAGGTAAAGGAGGAAGCACAGCAGCCC
>JAPQRN010000014.1:11649634-11659977 GCA_037367275.1 Coranthus polyacanthus | reverse complement strand
TGAACGCTTGCTGTGTTATCATCACGACCGGCGTGGGAAAAAAACATCACAAATGGAGTGAAATGTTTCAGTTTTCCAGCTTGGAAGCAACTCAGTGCAGCAAGTTAACAGAGGCATCGTATGGGATGAGTAGACGCTGTGAGATGAAAAAACATCGCCTTCAGCAACATTTGACATTGCGGTATACAATTCTACTACATGTCAGTGTTCCCAAGTGTCACAGTCAATATCCCCACAATGCCATGAGCTAGAAGGCTCAAATCTTAACAGTGTGGCCCTTACAACCTCAGGATTGAAACTTATCAAAAGCAAGTCAATTGGAAAAGTTTTAACAGCTAACTCCCAATGATGATTTAATTGTTGACAGAGAATTTTTGCTATGAGAGGCCAAATACTTGGATGACTTGTTTTGCTTCTTTACATTCACATTTCACAAAATTATTATGTAGGAATCAAACAAAAACGAATCCAAATGACTAGTAACTTATTTAAAATTAGCGTTAATAACAAGGTGATTAAAAAATGAGTGAGGACCACTACTGTGGAGTAAGGTCCATTTTCAAATCCAATTTTAGTGTTTACAGTGATATAGCTTCCGACTAGTATCTAAAAAAGAGAGTTTATGAAAGGTTTATGCATAACAGCCACAAAATGCAAGCATTAGGAGCTGCAAAAATACAAACATGAAAGTAAAATTTGGAGTTTTCTTCAAGGTTTAAATAATTTCTTAAAGAGCCTTTGAAAAGCTCCAGTGAAATTGTAGCCACAAGGACAATGACAAAAACTATTTCTGGTATCATAAACAATATTTTCTTTGCTATGTTTCCAAGAGCTGTACAGTCATTCATAAAACATCAATCGGGCTTTTGTGAGATTTTATTTCAGTATCAAGAGGAAAACAACACAGGATTTAAAACCTGAGGGAAAACCAGGTCTTTAATAATTTTAAGCATCCCCAAGAGGCATCAGTCTTTTGTTGCAGTTTGTAAACAGAAGTAATCTGTCTCTGAACACTGATCCACCGCTCATGTCCTGTTATTTCTTTGCCTTACTCCGACCCCTGTGATTCTCATAATAATTCACTCTGCAAGGCCATGAATTGTTAATACAATGTATGTGGGAAGCATGTGGGAAGCGAACAGACTGAGCAGATGCTGCTGCGCTACAGCACCTCTGATGAATTAAGATAAGCATATGACATTTTAAATGGAACCGGTGTCTAAATAGTAATGCATCCTCTAGTGATAGCAACGGCATGTCACAGTGTGTGTCTGCACAATTTGTTTTTAAAGATCCTGCCCATGCACTGTAACAACAAAAATATTATTCTTTTGTACTACTTCAATTGGGTTGCAGTCAAGTGACAAAAAGAAATATTGCCTGTGTTGTCTGCATTTCAATTTTGCACCCCAGGAGTCTCGGTTAAACCAATGCAGTCATGGAGAGAGAGCACAGAGACCTTTTAGAAAACTTGGGGAGAACAAAACGATGCTGCACAGATAGATGAGCCCAAATTTTATTACAAGCAGGCTGGCTCCCGGTGTGATTAGGCAGGTAGTCTTGTAATTTCGAGATTGCTGGAATCAGAGGCAAACCAATTCAGGAGGTGGTGGCTCGGAGTGGGTAAATGGTAAGCTGTGGGAAGTCTCGCCATGTCTTCATCAGAGAGACAGACGTACACCATCCTCGCAAACACGGATACGTCCCAGATGGCACGCAGAAACAACACAAAGGGGTGGTTTTTTTTTTGTATTCAGATGCTATTTATTACATTGCGGATGAGTCAAAGCAGAACCAGGTGACTTCCCCGCTCCTCAACATTTAACCAACACAGCCTGATGCTCTGTTGCTATGGCACCAAGACAGTGAAGGAAGCACTGTACATATCTGTGAAGATTCTCGGTCACCCAGGTTATACAGGATGTCTTTAAGAAAAGGCGTGTGGACGTGCTGGTGTAGTCCATGGACCTACCAACAAGTCTGTTCACGTTTGACCTGCTACTTGTACAGCTGTTTTTCTCAGACAGATATGAACAAGAGTCGACTCAATACTGGCAACACAAGTCTCAACCTCTCAAATGGCAACCCATCCATCAGAATAAAACATTGATATTGTACATTAGCCACAAATGTGTAGAATATCAACATTTCTTAACCACCAATATGTCACGCAGTATATGAACATGTGTAGAACCGTGCATATTGATTTTATGCTGTTTTAACCACTCATGGTGCTTTTGGCATGAACGCAATTTTCAATTTTTCCACAGACAAGATGTTTTATTTGTTTTCCCAGCATTTTTATATCATTATTAGTCTTGTCTTGGAGTCCTGGAGTTTGTGTCATTTAACGTTAACTTGCGGGAGTCATGATTCAAACTCTAGTCTCTAATGGCAAAGGATTTTGTAGACTCACCATCCACCCCAACTGACTTCCGCCTCTTGCACAAAAAAAGCGGATCGTCAGTGACAAATTGTGAATTCATGTTCTACGTATCCATGGTTTTTACAGAAGCATGACATTTTTTGTGGCGACTGGGTTGCAAGTGCTTGCGAGATCTAGTCAGGCTTGTGTCAGGATTGTCAGGTGGCTCAGTTTGCATATAGGAGTCTAGCAATGTTCACAAAAAATGCAGCGTTAAACCTGAGTAAAGGCTCTCCTCTTTTCAAGTGAGCCAATATGAGATTAGGAACAGAAGGGAGTGATGTCATATTTGGCACAAGTGGGTTAGAATCGGCATATTTATTATCATCCCCTGTTCATTTCTCAGTTGATTTAGTCCACACTGTTGCCGTCCACCTCACTCAGATGTTCTCATGCACGACTTTGATGTCTGCTGATGTGCCTGTCGGGACTGTTTTATCATTGCTCACGTTATATAAATCCCAGAGCGAAAGCTTCTAGTTCAAATTCCCCCGAAGAAACATTACAATATGAATGAGATCTGTTGCACATGAACAAAACATGGTTGATTACCCTGCCTGATGATCAGACAGGCTACAAAAGCAGCGTGACCACGGGCTTCAGTGCCTGCTCTTGGATCTACAGTATTAAATCTCTCGGTTGTGTGGCTTTGCAAGGATTTAGAGCTGCCTTAAAACATGTTGACCCAACCTCTGCAGCTGGAAGAGTCCGCAACATGTCCCAGGGGTAAACCAGCCTTTGTTTTACATTCCATTGTTGCAGTGCATTCATATTCAGGAGATGTTTGTGGTACATTGGCAGGCACTAAACCAACTACACAGCCCTAAACACCCCATTACCTCATTTTCACACAAAACATGACTTTTTTTTGGTGTTTTCCCAAGATGAGCATTATTGGAAAATTGGAAATCTTGTTGCTATGGTATTCTGTAGAAGGAATACATCTGTACTTAACCAGGTTCTATCATGCAAGCTATACTAACAACAGTTAATCCTTGTTGCAGACAAAATGTAAATATGATGCCATGCTCACCTAACCACTGGCGTAAAACACTTTCTCTATAAAATTTGGTTTGATCTGCATTTGATTCATATTCGATTGCATATTTGTATGCAGACCACAGTCTAAACTATTGACAAGATACAAAAACATCTCTATGTGCCGCTGTATAATTTTCTTTACCGTGCGCTGCTGAAAAGCCTGCAGTGGTAACCTTTATTGGCCAGCTGATTGCCTCTTAGTTTCTGCTCCTGGTGTAGCTGTTTTTCAGAGACTGAAACTGCACGAGGAAATGTTGAATTAGCATATCACTGCTTTCTGGTGAGAAGTACTTAACAATGAAATCTCAGTTGCATTAAATGGATAATGGCAAATGAAAATGTTATATAAGACAAGGTCAGTCATAAAATATGTATTTTATACAATTGGAGTTTGTATATATCACCAGCGTCCTTTATTCAAGCTTTTGTTGTAGATAAACTCAAAAATATAGGACTTATGTGTACATCATGTCCATTGATCTAAGTGCAACAAAGTTAATTCAGGTAAACACTACAAGGCAGTTTGTGTTTAGCATCACCGTCTACCCATGCCTTGAGTTTTATAAAGCCGCTGTCGATCGGCACAACTCCACTCCACACAGCCTGCTTCTCACTTAAAATGTCCTCTTGGGCTGCAGCACTTAGCAACATGTTCACTTTGGCAGCCCAGGATGACTTAATGCCAGCCGAAATCACTGAGGAGATAAGGAAGAGCTGAACCTAAAATTAATTTCTAATCGCCCACATGAAACTTCAAATAAACATCGACTGTGCGTTATGAAAGAACATTCCCCATAAAGGGTTTGATCATTTTACACCCCAAGGGCTTGACATTTTAATCATTTGCTTTACAGTGACTTAAAACTGCGATAACAGGAGATTTAAAGAGTGAATGGCCTCCTTAGGAGCCATAATCAAGAAAGGCGTATTATCACATTATGGTATAGTTTGCCTGTGAACTTTCCTTGGTCAGTCACTAATTTATGCATCTGCAGTGTTCATTCGATTATCGATTCATGTATTAGGGAGCTCCCAATGGGCCGAGTGGGCAGCGAACTGTCCCATTAGCTAAACTATGTCGAGCGTAATCGTGGGAATAAGTACTGTGTAGGTGAGTGTTGCTGTGATCAGTGGAAAAATAGCATAAAGTGTTAGTGACTTTAAGAAGATATATATATATACATATACACAGGAAACACATTAAAAAGGGCTCCACTAACACCAAAATGCATGCTTTAAAGAGAATTAAGTACAAAATACATTAACTTAAATGGAGAGAGACAACACAGGAGACATTAAAGAAATTTCAAAATCAATTATTAACCAAGATCATTAAATATACAGCAGAGAGTAGCAGCAGATCTATTGTGCCGACAGGTTCCTGTGTTTGTTATGTGTTGTTCTGTATGTACGCCTGTGTCAGACACCCCCCTGTGCGGCCATGCACGTGAGTCATTTGTCATCATTAAGACGGGAAGGAGCGGGCAGACAGAGGCCAATCAAACCTTCATCACAGCTCGGCGATTCAAAGGAAACGTATACGCACGAGGTACCAAAGCGCGGACGAGGCCAGCTATCAGTCTTCAAAGCCTAGTGTTCATCATCAGCCTGTTTCGCTTCGTGTGCCCATCAACGACATTCAGGCCACATGCGGGGGACTCTAGAGAGGCATGTACCAGCGTGCATTATCGCTTTAGCATGCCACAGCAACCCCACTCATGTAACGGATGCTCATTGTTCTTTAACACTTTTATTTCCATAACTGCTGTCAGATATTACCACTCCGCTCAGTACATAAACATTTTCTTCTCGAGCCTAATGATCCATAATGTTTTGCGCACCCCTCCCCCCTCCAATTTCTCTTCCAAGGTCTATTTCAAAACAGTTCCCACTCACAGCGTTGACAGTGGTAAAAAATAATCACAACAGCACAATCCGTGACATGCTTGTCAGCAGGTTGAACGTGTGAAAGGAATTCCCAGAGATGGCTGCCGTGTGCTCCCATTTCCTCACGAGAACATCCATGTAACCCTTGCACATTAATACTCTCTCACCGGTGCCAGTTAATTGGAACATATATATTTTCTCAAGCTTCTTGCCTCTGCCTCTTCCAACACCCACTGAAAAGTTCAAAAAGCGCAACTGTGTGACTAAAAAAAAAAAAACCCCAAAAAAACAGCTGTGTAGCTTGATTGAGATTCATGATGCAAGCTTAGAGCGCCATATGTGGATTCGCGCTCGTGTCTCCAGAATCTGCTGCACTATCAGTCAGTGTCGTTGTTTGCGCGTGTGCTCGTTACTGTGGGAATTGGGATTATTTATCTGCATCGATTTAGAACGTTCAACGGAGCCATATTTCTTTGAGGCGTCGGAGTGAATTCGATTCCCAGCTGGTGGCGCAGGTCATATCGGGTGAAGCAGGTATTCTATGAACGGATGCTTTCAGATGTGGGACGTTAAGGGAATGTTGATTGTTTGCAACAAGGTGAAACAAGGTGAGCTGGAGGGTCATTCACACGTTTTGCTGAATCGCCTGTTCCATCTCACTTCCCCTCCACATAATAGTGTCCTTCTCTGAGGCCAGCGACCTTAATTTGGATCCTGCTGCTCCATGTTCCAGCCAATAAATTCCACTTAATGCTCGAGCTCTATCTAATCGCCCACTTCTATTTTCTTACACTTCACCATGTGGTTAGTAGGTGTTGGTCTGTGTCATGTGAATATTGTGTGTGTGAAATGCAGAATATTATTTGAGTGCTTTATGAAATTACATTTATAGCCGTAGTTTTCATTCATACATTCAGTCCAGGTTTGAGGTTTGTTTCAAACTGAGAAACTACCACACTACTGAGGTTATGAATCTGAATGTTTACAAATGTTTGCAAAAAAGACAAGTGCTCTGTACTACACTACACTACACTGTATTTTACAGTAGAATACTGTAAAATCTACCGTAAAGCTACCCCAAAACATTTTTACTGTTACTTTAATTTGCGGGAAAATGCATGTGACTTACAGCAAGTATAAATATAATTGCTGTAGTTTACCGTTTATACATTACGGTAGTGCTACTGTAGTTACATTTTTAATATTTTATGATGACAAATCAGAATTAAACAAAATAATGACCAAAGTAAAAAAAAATAGAATAATTTTGACCTAATAAGAAAAAAGGAATAAAAGTATTTCATCAATTTCTTTAATATTGACTATTAAATAAATGTATTTCCATAGACTCATGGTTACCTCAAAGGTCCCGTACTGTGAAAATGCACTTTTATTGTGTTTTTAGGTTTATATAAACACTGTGGTGTGAAAATATGAATTTACTCCGTACTGTCAGCCCTCTAGTGTCTCCACCACAAGATGTCCTCCAGACAAAACAAGACAATTAGAAAATCCTTTGCTTGTGATGTAGTAAGCAGAAACAATATCGATAACCAATCATATTCAAGTTTTTTATTTTTTACTATTTGTAAGCCCCGCCCCCATCAGTTACTAGCAACAGAACAGTGAATGTTGGTAAAACTATCGATGGAAAGTGTATTATTCCTGCTTCAGTGAATCAAAACTACTGCACAGCCTCCAAAGAAGAGAGAAATGTTACAGAGCAGTGGATGGATTTTACTTTTGGTGACTTATTTAGACTTATCTTCAGTCTTTTTGGATGTGTACAGCACATTAATTACTGATAATGATGCTGATGTTGACAACCTGCTGTTGCTAACGGTTGCTAAGGGATCTGTGGTCAGCCAATTAGAACGTTTGCTGATGAAAGGTGGGAGGAGACATTATCCTCTCAGTGTAATATGAGCCGTTTGTGGCAGAGACACAGAGAGACACTCATAAAAGTGAGGAAAAATCAAATCTGTACTCTTATTTATGTCAACACTATTACAGAAGTCTTTCATATATACGTACACATGTTATAGATAGAACTTTAAGTGTTAAGATATGGGACCTTTAATCCACAGTTATGGTAGTGTGATAATACTGTAAAACAAAAAAAAGCAACTTTAAGTAGGAAACTGTGGTAACTTAGTAGCAACAACTTGCCAGTAAGTTATGGAAAAATAAATAGGATAATGTATTGTGAAAGTTTTCCTGCTGTGATGATCCCACGGAGAATTATCTTCCATCTGCAGTCCCTCTATAGAAAGTTTTTGTCATGCTTCAGCTCCTGGGTTTTGCATTTTATGGCCTGCAATGTTACTGTTTTTGGTTCACTCTCACTGCTCTCAATGGGTCATTTCAGGCGCATTGTGGGGCTGTTAAAAACCTATTATAAATTCATTGCACACCACCTACCCTAAACCAAAAAGAAATAAACTGAGCGATTAGATGGTGAACATGACGAAGCAAGTAGCAGCTAAACAGCCAGGTGTTTCTCTGAAGGAGACGACAATGGGGATGAAACAAGGGTAAATGTGTGCGATCAGATTTAAATGAAAACTTCCACATCGACAAAACGAGGAGGAGGGCAGAGTGTTCTTCTGGCGACAAATGAAGGAAGATGTGATGAGAAAGTGAAGACGGGCAGGTTGCGTTTGAAAATATCATTCCTAAAACGTACGAACTTTTTCTTCCTCTGATTCATTTTCTATTCATATAAAAATATAACTGATAAATGTTAGATGACGCTATCAGAAATTCTGTCATGGTGCTCTGGGTGACACCTGGCATTGTCATTTATAATTGGAATTTGCTTTAAAATATAGAAATCTCAGGCCCAGAACGCTGATGAATTTCTTAGTTCTATGTTACAGAAACACAGAAAGGAATCATTGTTTTTTTTTCTTCCTGCCACTGATCACAAAGAAGAGCCTTTCATTTGGCCTGTCGAAGAAGCTTTTTGCTCCACTGCAAATGGCCAAACCACAGCGAACACAGGAAGATAAAAAAAAATTAAATATTTGGAGATAAAAAGGCTATACTTCAGACAGCTTCCCCCTACGAACTCTATTGGACGGTTAAAAATACACACTGCAGTGTCACTTTTACAAATAGCAGATGAGAAACGACCAAAATAGATGTGACTCCCTCGTTTTCAACTGCAGATGCAAAGAGATTCACGCCTGAGGAAGCCAACGTCTGCGTTAGCTCTAATGAGTGTGTTTGATGTGATTAACTGCAGGGCAATTATTGATCTTTAAGCTGGGAATAATGATCATATGGTAGACACGTGTGATGAAGTGCTTCTTGCTTTTTTTTGGACCTATCTGTTCTTATTACATATTCATAAAAGGTTATATTTTTCCTAAATGCGCACATGACGGCACCATTAATACAAGGAGATAAAGCTCCATCTTCATTTTGTTGGCAAAACCGTAATTCATTGTTATGTAACATGAGGGCTGGTGTATTGCGAGACTGTGGTTGGATAGAAATAGAGGCTAGAAATCCCATCTGTAAGGCCACATGACTTCTGCGCTGTCTGACTCAGGTGTAAAACACAAACACACACCCTCATCACTGCCACCTGCACTAAAATACAAACACAATGCAGGATAAAAAAAAAATTAAAAAAAGCAAGGACCGGCAGCTTCATGCCTCCTCTACAGTTTTGGTTCCGTGTAGTTCTTGCTCCTTTTTTTTTTTTTTTTTTTTTAACACCTCCAAAAAATCGACCAAAGTTGTCGGCCAAGTGTTTATTTTTCTTCGCGCCAGATCTGTGTCCCATAAAAAACACAATCTGCTCTTTCTAAATTCGGTGCACTGAAGGGCATTTTCACCTCTATTTCTGCTTCCTGGTCACCGCGATCAATAAAAACATATCGACTCCAACATGTTTTTGTCAGGTTTCATCGATCCTCATATTCTGTAGTTCAAGAAATGTATTACATCTTTCATGATAGTTCATAAATTGTAAATGGGCCAAAACTGTACTGAATTTAAAGAGCAGCAGTTGTAATACCTGATCCCGTTTGTCTGACAGCACCAACCCTTCCCATTAAATTGCTTTGAATGGGGTCATAAAGAGGAGGCTGACTGACAGAAAGGTGTTTTTGGAAAGTTCAGAACCTTTATATTTAAATGCCCACGTGAATAGCTATTTAAATTCTCACAATGTGTTTCTTTGCATGAAAATGTGTAGGTGTACTCCCTACTAAAACCGGCTTGCTGCGGCTGTTTGCTCTCCCCCGCAATGAGCTAAAAACACAAGAAAAGCCACGCGATACATAGACTGAAATTGATGGATTCCAAAGTGTAGCTGCAAATGAATCAAAGGCAGCGAGCGAAGCACTCTGTAGAAAGATCAAAAGTACAGCGTTTCTGCACCTGCCAGTGTGCGGTGGCTCTCCAAGAGAAACAAAACTACACCTCTTATCCTGAAGGGACTCTAACACCAACACTAGATGACTGATGACTGTGCGCACACATCAGGGCCGATTTCTCAGGTCCTGTTCACAAGCATGTTGTTTTCAGGGTCTAAGGCGACGTGAGACGCACAGGGAAAAAATACGGGAATGAAAACAGGTATTATTTGCAAAGGTTATGTGGTGAAGTGTTTCATCTAAAGGGCGTGATGTGCCTTACATCCTGAGCGCGCAATCATGAGAGAGCAAATGTCAGAATGGAAAATGTCCTTTCACGTGAACTCTGACCATCTGCTTTTGTCCTTTGGAAGTTTCAGAGAGAAAAGCCAAATCATTGGCGCTTATTGGCCGTGTATGAGGAAGTATTGACAAAAACCTTGCAACATTTTGAACAGTGTGTTCATATTCAAGCTTTCTCCTTGAGTCATAATGTTCTTCTTCATTTCCTTTTGCAACTCTGTTATTCATTTATTAAATTATTTTCTAGTCCAAGTAATGTCCCTGAATACTGTCCCTGAATACATTTAATATATTGTGTATGTATATGTATATGTTGTAGC
>JAPQRN010000014.1:11630627-11649534 GCA_037367275.1 Coranthus polyacanthus | reverse complement strand
CTAGTCCAAGTAATGTCCCTGAATACTGTCCCTGAATACATTTAATATATTGTGTATGTATATGTATATGTTGTAGCCGTGCGGTGAACTGGCGACATGTCCAGGGTGCACCCCACCTTCGCCCGATGTCAAATGAATGAATGACTGAATGTATATGAATACCAGAAACCATCAATATTCCTACGTCAATATTCCAATAATTCGACAAAACACGCCAATAAGATGACGTGTTGATTATCATGAGCTGGTTTACTGCAGTTTGTTTTGAATCAGCCCCCACGTGTGCAAATCACAGCAGAGGTAAGTTGGAAACAACTGAGAGACAGCGTTACTTTTCATTTTTCATGAGATTTGTTGACAGACTAATGTCAGCTTCAAAAAGCCTCGAATAGCCTTTATCCTCCTACTTATTTAGCCTGATGAGACCTCATCTAAGGACTGTGTGGGCATGTGTGATTGACATTTATCAAGCCTCTTTTTTTTTTCCTTTCACAATTTTCTTGACATGTGGTGACTCCAGGTAATTCAACTTCGACTGGAGAAGAAGTTAAATTAACGCAAACAAGTGCAAAATTCCCGAGTCAAAGTGTTCATGTGGCCTGTATTTATACTTTTAACATGAGACATTTCAACATGCCACAGCAGGAAAAAAAGCACAGGTGTAATCAACATTATTAATTAACAGCTGCATCTCAGGTGTTCCAGTTCCAGGGCACTGCTACGATGCTGCATGCTGACTCTCTGTCAGCGTCCTGCACCACCTAAATGGAACAGAGCCATCATTAATGCTATTAGCTCCACCCGTTCTTTTTCTAACTAAAGGCGCTTTCGCTGTTGCTCCTTGCCAGTTGTGGTGCAGTGAGGATAATGCAAGGAACCGAAGAAACAGAACCGTTCAAAGATTTTATTTGAGAGTCAATATATCCACCCGTTAACTTTTTAAAACAATTTTCGAGCCTGTTGGGAAAGAGGCAAGCTAACAAGAACCCGAAGTTCAGTCAGGTGCGTCCACTGTCCTTGCGTCATAATCCGTTCATGCAGTGCTATGGTCAAAACTTATGGTTTTGTGACGTTCACAACAACCTTTACCTTTGCCCTTTGGCCACCCAGATCCAATCCGTTCAGCCTTGTGTCCAAGTGAACGTTTGTGCCACATTTGAAGAACTTCCCTCAAGCTGCTCCTGAGGTATCACGTTTTAAATGTAATGACCAACTTTCTTATAGATATGCATGGCCGCATCAAAAAGAAAGGTGATTGAGGTCAATACGAATAACAGCAAGTTAGCAATGTTTTCTAATCACATCTTTCCTAGAACATAGTCTCTCTTCAATCCTTGCATGTCCAGAAAGAAAAGAGATCCAAGGCACTCTCGTGACAAAGTAAAACACCTTTATTAAAATGGCTATTTCATGATGAAATTCTTAAAACACAGATTGTGCTTTTAATGTTAAAACACAGCTGGGTTACAACCCATGTAGCAGCACAAACAGCCGTCTTGGATGTCTTTTCTTTTTGAACTTTTTTTTTTTTTTTTTTCCGGTTCCCTACCAAAGAGCACCTTTATTATACTTGTTCGAACTTTGGAGCACTCTGAATACTCACTCTTTGAAAAGAATATGACTACTGACAGTAAAGAGCAGCGGTTCAGCAAAAAATACTTTAGCATAGGATGTCTGTTTACATCCTCCCAGAGCTGACCTCTTTGGCAGTGATGCACACTCTACTCTCCGAACAGCAGCGCTAGGCTTGCTTTGAGGCAACACAATTGAAATGAGGAAAGAAATGTTCCCCGGAATTACAATGAATCATCAAACCTCTGACCGAAGGGCTCTGATTTTAATTAGCAGAGCGAGAGAATACCACAAGACTTTATATTCAATTTTCCAATAACTGTTGTTCAACACATTTCACTCTCCGATCTGTTACTAACCTCTAAATTGATTAATCTCTATTCCTTTTTAATCTGTTAAAGCAGTACCAGCCTCAAAATTTCGTCTGTCTCAGGGACTTGGATAATATATGTTCCTATTACATGTGGCGCTGATGACATTACTCACCTCGTTTTCCGATCTGCTTCCTAACATTGATTGACGACAGACGCACACTGAGCACTGAGCCCAGACTGATACATTTCTCCTCATGTACATCCAGACAACTCACGTGGGTGTCAAACATTACACATCAGAGTCTCTGTTTGACTTGCTGGACTTAGTTTCACCTTCAGGGATCTGCTAACCAAAATAAATTCTCCTCAGCTCAACTCTCGAGCACGCGTTGATGAAAGTCATGACCCTTTCAAAATCTCACTGCAGCGTGGTGGTGTGGCTCAACGGACTTATCAATGAAACATAGAGAAACCCACGAGGCTCTCACTTATGAATGTAAATGAGTTTCTGTTATGTGAAAGATATAGGTAAGATTAAAAACCAAACTGCAAAATGCTTTATTTTCAGTCGGACAATCAGTGTTACTTGTCTGTGAGATGAGCTATTTTCCACTCAGTGTGGTGACGTCAAACTGACCCACTTGACAGTCAAAGTAGGGTTTTTGATATGTATATTCCCTGAAATTATCATCCTTGTTTCACTATCTCACGATTTCATTATCTGCAATTAGATGACAAGAGAACTTTTGTAATAATTGCTGCAATTATTGTTAGCCTGAGCCTATTTGCATTTTGCTTGTCTCATGATTTAAAAGTAAACCGCCAACAGTAATGGATCTATGAGGAACAATTACCTTTAAAGGGATGATAATGATTGTGTCTGCATAGCTTCAAGAGGTAAAGAGGAAACATCTCATTTCCATTGCGGAGCACAGAGAAACCACACAAAACAAGCCTGTGTTGGAAGATAAGCCGGTATCGATTAAAAATAACCAGAAATACTCTATGTGTTATCCCTGTCAAGTGAACATCACCCACAAGTAATATACACTCCCAAGCCTGCAAAGGAATGGAGAATCTCTTTTCTCTGACCTCTCTAGCCATCAGATGAACTGTAATCGACAGATACGTCTGTCACGGTTTGTGTGTGTGTGTGTGTGAACCATGCTGGAATCTGTAAAACAGGGGGAGATCTCGCCACAGAACTGAATATCTGCTGCCACTCACACAGAAAGAAATGAGCAACATCTACACGAGTCATGTCCCACAGTGACATTCTTTTCCTCTCTAATGTATAATTTAAGGTACAGCGGTGAGCATACAAATGCTTGCTTACGTATTCGACGTCTGTGTCTTGGGAAGCTTTCAGCAGGGTCAGATTCAAATCAAGTGTCATCCAGTCACGTCTAAATTACAGTTGGAGTTGTCTTTTCTAAATGTCTCAGATGAGATAAAGCTGAAGGACATATTGTTGTTCTGGTACCATGGCAACACAGTCTTGCATCTGTTGTAGAAGAAATTTGGATATCACCTTAATTTATTGTCCAGTGAGACTACTAATTAGAGAAAAACAGAACACAGGTGTAAACAGGTATTGGTCGAATAAGAAAAACATATAGACACTCAGTTACAAGTTTTATTGCCTGTTATGTGGGTGCCATCTGCTGGTAACGCCTGTGCAGAGACAGCTCTGTGCTTTACCCAAACCTACCACTAGGTGGACACTGTGCTACAGTTTACTGGCTGAAAGTGCCATAACAACTTGTTTAATAAAACCTCTCCACTAGAATGTCATTTCCTGCCGTGTTTGTACTCATATCTGCAGATAAAGTCTTGTGTTTTGTTTCCTTTATCTCACAGTCACAGATAAGTCCACACATGCACCGGTGCTATCACTAAACTTATCAGAAATACATCAGCCATACAGGCTGGGCTCAGTGCCGTCGTCCACTAGTAACCCGGCTGTGACCGTTTCTGTTTATCATTGATAAAAAGTGCAATAACAACATGTACGCCGGGAGGCAGAAATTGATAACGTGTGTCAAAGTGTAATAAAAGGTTCCCCTAAATAGGTTAAGCACGTAACAAATCCTGTAAATGCAAGAAATTCATGGACAAAGTTGACATGATCCTTATATGAATGATCCAAACCCCATCAATAATCACTGATGTCTAATGATACCTTGTCATATTATCCAGCTTGTTAAATACAGTAGCTGTTTAAACCCTTTTAGAGAGGACAAATAAAATCACTATCAATGCCGTGTGCTCTGACATGCTGGATTCACACTTTTGTTGTTGCTAATAACCTGCGTTTATGATTAATTATGAGTAAACCTGAAAATGATTGATGGTAGTTTATTTCATCGTACTCCTCTGTGTTGTATTTGTCAGACACTCATTGAAATGTGACTCCTTTCAGCCGATTCTTACTTCAGAACCATTTAGCTGCACATCCATTCAACAGCCGAGTGAGCACTTGCGACTGCAGTCATTCAGTCCTTTCTGTTCAACAATAATGCCGATGTACAACCAGAAAAGAGTTTCCCTTTTTGCATTATAAAACTCATTTTGCCAGATGAGTGTGTCAGATGATACTACTAGAGAGCATTTTTGAAGCTTTGCGCATAATGCTCACTTCAAATGCCGTGTGGACTTACTTGCAAAGCAATGCCGTGATGCAAGGCTGAAGAAACCGTTTAAGACAAGAGAAAATCACATGCTTACAACCCACCAAGGCTTCACCCCTGTCAAGTGCGTGGCAGGACAACAAGGACAATAGTGGAGCAGAGTTGTACGGGACACACTCTTCAAATATCCAGCCAGTCACGTGATGCCTCATGAGATCCCCTTGATCACATGATGTTTGCAAGTTGCATGTGGCACCTTCCAATGGCGAAATCAAGGTCTTGGTGATGTGATCAAAACTACAATGGTCCTAGAAAAGCCTGCCAATAAGCTTCAACAAAGGACCTGACTGTAATTTTATGAAATCCAGAAGGGGAAACTGAAATGAAATTCTATCATCAACTTTTTGTTATACTGTATAAAGAGCTACTAGTCGTGTGTGTAAAGAAATCCTACTTTTACAATCGAGCTCATTGCATAATCCATGCAATACTTAGAGTGGAATAGACTCGGTAGATACGAGAACAAAATAGCAGGGGAAAAACTTGTTGGTGTGTGACCTACTTTGTGAAACAGGATGGTGTATGTGCGAGTGTGCTTTGCGTCAAACAGACATTCCAGATCACAAGGCCGCACAGAATGTCCAGATAGCATCCACAGCGGCATGGATGACGGTTGACGGAGGGGCGCAAACGTGGACCAGCGGGAGAAAGACACCACATCGGGGCCACCTCAAAAACCCAGTGACAAAGGGACACCTACCATCTTCTTGTGTATAATTACTGGGTGGAGGGAAAGTATAGTTTGTCAGACTTCACGCCCTGACACTGACGCTCTGTTGACGTTGGGGGTAGAACTCTGACCCAGAGCTCTGTACAACTTTTCTTACTGCCTTTGCCTTTGCCTTGAGATTTATTACGGCTTTAGAATTGCGCATTTGAGCAATACTAATAACGGCTGGTATTTGAATTAAAGGACGCGCAAAGAGGAGCTGTGGAGTCAGACGGAATGCTCTCCCAACAGTGTGAGTGCTGCACAATCGAGCGAACAAAAAAAAAAAAAAAAACCCAAAAACAAACAAACATGCGTGGAGCATATAAAGAGCACTGTCCATTTAAAACAAATGTGATCTAATCCTCTCACTATCTCTCTCTCTCTCTCTCTCTCTCTTTGACACACACGCAGACACATGTACACAGTGAGTGAGGGGCTGTGATTGGTCGAGAATGACACCTGAGCAGACATCCGGGATGCTATGGGATGCCCATTGGCTGCTGGAGCTGTGCTGTTCATGTGCACTTCTAATGCAGCTCACTTCAATGGAGCTTTTGTGCAAATATGCCATTCACGGTGTGTGTCTGTGTGTGTGTGTGTGTGCGTGTGGGTGCAGGTGGTATGGTTTACCTGTGCTCCAGTCGAATGCAGTCCAAAACAGCAATTTTGCAACAAAAATAATGCCTTAGTGAATATTAAAATGTACAGATTCAGGACACTGGCAGAGAGGCGTTCATCTCTGTGGTGCGTTCTGAGCTTGTTTGCTCGACAACAAGAAGAATGTGTTCACGGCGCCGGTCGAAAATCATAAAGTAATTAAACGGCCACTGCAGATACTGTACTTATCACCTTGGTGCAATGTATGTGGAAGAAAAGATAAACTGAAGTGTTTTCCTTTAAAGAAAAATTGTCTTTAAAAGGTCAACAGCAGCAATAAGCTTAGTAGTGGGAAGCAGAGGCTGATAACAGCAGGGTTAGTTTATCATAACAGACACACAGGGAAGAGGAAGGCTATATAACAATACTTTTACAACCTCGCTTAATGCAAGCAACACTTTATAGAAGTGAAAGATTTTATTTGTCGGTAGAAACTGAGAAATAGCTTTCCTGTCTGAGTCAGAATCTGTTTACCAAGACATATTTTTTTTTTCTGTTTTGGGAAGCACAAAATAAGCATGCTCCACTGGAATAAGGGTAGGATCTCGCTATGAAAAAGGTGAGCTGCTCTGAAACAATTTCAGAGCCGAGCACTAAAGAACAAAGGGGCTGGGAGATTGCATCCTAGTGCCACGCCCTCGGGCTGTGGAGTCAGGGCCTTTTTGGCACCCTTTGTTAAGATGCCTGATACACTCTATACCCCAGAATCCCCTTTCATCTTTCATGGAATGGTGAGAGACTGAAAAGACTGTGTGTATCCAGAGAATCAGGGCTGTTGGTGAAAGGAAGGAGATAGGGCTGGAGAATTTCGAGCAAGCTGTGGAGTGGTTATTAATCAGGTAACAAAAAAGGAATAGACGCCGCAATTACCTTAAATTGCACTTTATCTACGATAAATAGGTCAAACCATTTGAGAGGTTCTCATAATGTGCCACCTCTCAGCGCTTAGAGAAGCCGAATCATTTTGACACCTGAACTAGAAAGAATAAACAGAATGAAGTCGAGACCGTTTTCATCTTAATCAAGCATCCAGGGGGACGGATATGGATGTTTCCCTTCATAATTTCACACAGGATTGAGGAAAAAAATTGTCAAGCTTGAGTTTGATAGATCAATTTACCCAGATGTTCCAGCAGGCTTTTCCTTTAGCTATAATTCAATCCCTCCCAGTCTAACAGCATAATCTATGACACGCTTGATCTGCTATTCATTTGAAGTGTCGAAGCATCCTGCTTTATCTTCTGATGTGGCGGAGACCTCCTCAACGCCAGCACCAGCGCTGCCAGTTGCTAGGAGCTGTTTGCTATATGCCGAGTCATTTTCATGGTTATTAAGGCTCCGCATTAGCTAACACAGGACATGTGATTTCAGCTTCTAAATTAATGCAAATGTTACTGTCAGTAGAAGCACTGAAGCTATTGAAATTCGCACAGGATCTGTCTATATTCTACCAAATTAAACGTCTCTCCTCTTTTGCCAATATAATCAAACATTAAGAGACATTTGCCTTTACAGTAGCACTGCCTTGTGTCAAGTCACTTAAGGTCACACATAAACAGCAGTGCGCTTGACTTTTACGCGTTCATGCTCATGCAAAGACAGATTTACACACACCGACACCATCCCGCCCCCCCCCCTCGCACACTCACTGCTGTAGGCTTTTATCCTCAGGCACCTGGATTGCCAAGAATTACATAGAGAGAAACGTATTTATTTGGGAAACGTACACACACGCCCTCCTAGGGATGAGCCTTCAACATACTCATTTTGTCCTGAGGCAGAGAAGAATACTATTGTTGGATTACTGACTTCTCCCCGTAGGTGCACCCTTCTCTTTTTTTGACCTCCTTTCCCCTTCGTGAAACTGTTAGGTCCGGCGATTTATCTATGCTAACCACACGGCCCGCTGAAATTAGCAAAGTAAATATGACCGATGTCATTATCTATGGATTGCAGTACAGTGAATGCGCCTGAATGTTTGTGCAGCACTACAGCAACACGTTTTGTAAGGAGGTCACGAGCGAGGATCTGTGGCATATTATTCAAATGTTGGTTCAGCATCCTTAAGAACGCTATGAAATGAGTGCAGGAGAAAAAGAAACCTGTTCAACTGGTTAAAAAAGCCCAATTTCCTCTTTGGCACTGTTCTTATCCTGTGAGACATGCTGTATTTGTTCAAGCCTTCTGTAGAAACCAGCACAACTCTAAGCACTTAGAAATGAAACCGAGGGACAAATGCAAACTTTTCAACCCTCAAAATACTTTCATGCTTGACTTATTTGGTACAAAATAGTGAAACAGCTCCGGTGAAGTGCAGCTGTGACATTTTTATTTAAGCATTCAGTTATCACTGCCATTTTAGAAATGGCATTTTCTAATTCTTTTCAAGTGGAACCAATTTAAAGCTGCCCGATTTGAATGTGCACTCTGGGAACTGTGATATCTATAAGATGACTTTTATATCCATATGTAATACCAACATTCAAGAACTCTCTGCTCTAACTGCACAAGTGGGACTTAAACAGCTTTTTATCTTTCAAATTGTGCGATGACATGGTTAGTAACTGGTAATATAAATGCCGTCTGAATAAAAAAAGCTTCGCCTTCACTAAATTTGCAGGTACAAAAAGTCACATGTGCGCCTGCAAAGTTTCCATAGATGTAGTTCCACCATGTGGCACGTCAAATCAGCCATAAAAAGGAGGAGAGGAGTACAGTAGTGAAGTTAAATGCTTTGAAGCTGAACACTGTTCACCAGCAAAAAAAAGTCTTCAAATCACACCCTCATTTAGTGCAGAACTTGATTTGGCTTTGTAGCACCACATAATTGCCAAAAACAATGAATACAACACCCTGGAGCATCACATAATTAAACTTAACTGAAAACAAATTCTATCTGATTATATGCTCTGTGTTTTTGTTTTGCTAATTTGCTGTAGGTCATGAGGCATCGTTCAGATGTGCATGGGAAAAAAAAGATGATTTGCTCACGGTATCTGACTTTTTTGAAATACCCAGCGGCTATTAAGTAAATCTTAGTCTGTGGCTTTTTACAATTAAGCTCAGCTATTGTAGGTTAACTAAATAACAATACATTAATGCAATAAAATGCGTCATGTCATAGAAATGTTTACATGATTTGCAGAAGTAGGTTTTCAGGTAAAGATGTCAGCTTCGAGGTGTGGTTTGTTTTCCAAAAGTGAGCGTTATGTCATCTTTGCATGTGTCCACAGGCACACTGAAAAAACATAAACATAGCCCTATGGACGTACGTCGGGTTCTAGGTGCACGTATGCAGCGGGTGGGGGTTTGTTATCAGGCTCCCATGTAGACATAAGGCTCTTGCAAAACACTCTTCCATGTTGTTGTCGGTCCTTGAATGACTGTGCCATTGAACCTTCTCCATTCACATTATCTCTTGACTGACGTGCAGGGGCCCTACATGTCTTCCTTACCCCTGAAGCACACCTCCTGGCAAGCCACGCCTCCTACAAACTAACCCAGAGTTCACCAACTTTCACAAAAATCACAAAAAGTTGTGCCACTGACCCCATTTCCCAGAAGCCGCCTATATAAAGGCTGCTGTGCAGTGGATCGGAGGTATAGTTTGTGTAAGCGCAGCCTGCTGGAGGGATGCTGCTTTGACACAGATCTGCAAAAGCCTTAAGTTTTATCCAACAAGGACCAGGTAAACACACAAAATTGAAAAAGTCTTCTGATTTGACCTTTTTTTTTTTTTTTCCCCCTCTCTCATCCTAATATTCTTTGCCCTTTGAGGCTAATACCCCGTAAAGTCGTGTAATATCCCTGCCTTCTTTACTGCAGCTCTTTGACTGGGAGTTGCACACAGCGTCCTTTGCAGGCACTTGAGTTACTTCTCTGTTTCCACTTTCGTTTAAGAGCCTCCAGGTTTGCGCGTCTGTCCCGGACGAGGGGGCGGTGGGGTGGCGTCACGTCATATCATCCGCCGCGCTCTGATTGGCCGCCGATCCTCACCCGACACAGCTGTGATTGTTTTCTGCAGAGGAAGCTCTCGTCTCTGGTATGAGCTCTGCGCCGTAGAATGGAGCGGCACTGTGGGGTTTTTTTTTTTTTTTTTTTTTTTCTTTCCCTCTCTCCCTCTCTCTTTCAACTAACGATGATGTGAGCGAACAACGTGATTGCAGTCCCTTGTTGTTAAGAGCAGGAAAACAAGGAAGGAGGATCGTGGCTTAGTCGTTTCCCGAGGCGCGAATGATCAGGAGTGGAGTATTCACCGTGGAGCAGACACTGAAGACGTCTGGAGATCAAGGTAAGGACCAAGTTACCGTCAAAGCGGGAACCGGAAAACCACCCCGCGACAATGTTTCAATCTCCTTTGCGCGCTACTTGTATCTATTTTTTTTTAATTGTTTTGTTACAATCGTGTATCCAAATGAAGGTGATTGATACTCTTTTTTCTTCTTCTTCTCCAGTCCTGAAGTGCCAAATGCCCAGACTAGAGGACCACTGCTGCAGCTGCTCCTGTGCAACTAAACACTCGTCGTCTGGAGCAAACTGGTTGGCATCCAAAGCTGAAGAAATGATGTCCATCATCACGTCGGTCCTGAGCCAGGCCTACGGCTCCCTGCACGACGTCCGGACGGCCAACCTGATCCGCAGGGGTCTGGTCCTCTTCACGGTCGGAGTGTTTCTCGCGCTGGTGCTCAATTTGCTGCAGATACAAAGAAACGTCACCCTGTTTCCCGAGGAGGTGATGACAACCGTGTTCTCATCTGCTTGGTGGATCCCACCTTGCTGCGGAACGGGAGCAGGTGAGTGGACAGAAGCGGGTCTAAATAAAAACATCCGTGAGCACTTTTTGGAGAATAGTGGTAGTTTGCTGCTAAGTTTGGGACAAAGGGATGGAAAGAGGGGAGGGCTTACAGTGCAGTCATGTTTCCAATGCATGTGAGAGATAAACGTGTGTAGAATTCAGTCATTTACAGTATGTTTTTTTTTCCTGAATTAAGGACAGCCTCTGTGGGTTCATTAAACTATAACTCAGATGGAACAGCAGAATTTGAAAACTTGGGTTGTATGTGATGTAAAACAAAGCATTTTTTTTGTTCTCGGCACTTGCCACTTCCATCAGTCGTTTCACGATCATGTGGCAATGAATCATGACCCCGCTTTGTTTTGGCTGGCTATTATATAATGCCTTTTTTTTCAGGATATACAAGTCTTTATGGTTTTTGTCTAGCAGCCAGTTACGAAAAAAAAAAAAAAAAAAACCGACTTAGTACAGACGGTGACGATTCTCGCGTTCTGATTGGCCGCAACAGCCGAGCACGAGGTGAGCTGCGCGCTCATTGGCCGGCGTAATAACGGGTGAGCTCAGGGGGAGGTACTTACAAGCCAGGAACCAGGAAGTGACAAAGAGAGAGGGGAGAAAAAAAACAGCTCTAATGCTCCTCCTTCGACATGCTGCGAGGGAGAAAACAAATCAAGTGTGGGTGTAGCTCGTCATGTTTTACTTTCTGTTTACATTACTGTAAACCTTATTCATCTGCATTTCTGTCTGGGACGAGCAGAGACTTGTTTAAGGTCTTAACTGTGTATTACGTGTGCCTGTTGGACTTAGCTTGGTAGCCTGTCTTTGTCCTCTAACTTATTATTTCTGGAGCAATGACTCTTTCGTTAGTTGTTTAATCCTTTTTTTGTCTGTAAAATCTAACACTAACTACTGCCTACCCACATAACTGTTTGGTCATCTTATCTTACAGACCTGCAAAAGAGTAACCTGCCATTTTTTGGGGTGTAGTTTCAATACGCTATTTGCATTATATTAACAAAACGTTGTATTTTTGCCGGGACACGTCACAGTACAAATTGTTGTGTTTTAAGGGTTTTAAATCAGGAAACACAGAATGTAGTGTACAAAAGAGCTTTGCACTGGCATAAAAAACATACAGGCAAATAAAATACAAGGTTTAAAATGTAAAAAATAAATAAATAAAAGGGATGTTAAGTGTATATATAAATGAGAGTATAAAAGAGTGTAAATGAGTCACTAATCACGGAAAGGCATGCTCAGCAAATAATCCGACACAACGTGGTTTTTGCCTTTGGTCGTTTCACTGGGTTTCTGCTTATCTTGTGTAATTTGGGTCTGTTTGTCCCTTTCTGCAGCTGTCGTCGGCCTGCTGTATCCCTGCCTCGACAGCCATTTAGGAGAGCCGCA
This sequence comes from Coranthus polyacanthus, assembly GCA_037367275.1. Classification (NCBI taxonomy): domain Eukaryota; kingdom Metazoa; phylum Chordata; class Actinopteri; order Kurtiformes; family Apogonidae; genus Coranthus; species Coranthus polyacanthus. The sequence goes on along the minus strand of JAPQRN010000014.1, from coordinate 11,637,387 downwards.
CAAATTCAAGAGGGAGTGGGCCAGCGTCATGAGATGCATCGCTGTATTCGTCGGCATCAACCACGCCAGTGTTGTATCCTTTTCGAAAAAGTACGCCATCACGGAAGCACGAATTCATGAATTTAAGAGACGTTTTTTCTTAGTGTTTAGAACTGTTTTATCTAGTCAGTGGTATGTATTGACTTTTCCTTTCCTGAACTGGACTGTATGTAAAGTAACAGGGACGTCCCGCTTTTCCCTGTCCTGAGAAGTGATTCAACTTTGCGTTTGTGGTTCGTACAAATATTTAAATATGACCTAATCCAATAGCTAGCCAACTTTGACCTTAACTGCCGCTCGACACAGAAACTAGACTTCGCCAACAACGTCCAGCTCTCCCTAACGCTGGCAGCCCTGTCCTTGGGCCTCTGGTGGACCTTCGATCGATCCAGGAGCGGCTTTGGCCTTGGGATCACCACTGCTTTCCTCGCTACTGTGATCACACAGCTGCTGGTCTACAATGGAGTCTACCAGTAAGTTAACGCACTGAAACGAGTGTATTTATTGCAATAACAGGTCTCACAGCTGTGGTTTTCACTTTTGAGGCGAAACGTTTTGATGATCAACGGCTGCTTATATTCTGGTGTCATTTTTAAAGCCAGTATGAAAACTTATCTTTTTGGTTCTAAATGGTGTGTAAGTCACTGTAAGCAAACCCCACTCCGCTGTGAAAAATAAAAGAAGGCGAAGTATCTGGCAGTACATTTACCTGTTAGATTCAAATCAAAAAGGAAATGCAACAGGTTGCACAAGAACTGTCAGATTTTGTTTTTGGGAATTCCTGTGTCACTGGGAGCCCAGTTAACAAGCCCTCCTACCTGCTTCAGTGGCACATCAACAAAAATCACACAACTGAGGAGAGGGACTGGTGCCCACATCAGGAGCTGGGGGTTCAAAAGACACTTGTAGCTCCTGCTGACTTTACAAAATAGATGCAGAGGGAGGGATTATATCTCCAGCGTGTTTTACTCGCTCAGAAACCCGGCTTCCTTTTTTAGGAATGCATCTTGTTCTGAGATGCGACAAATTTTTCTAATATGATGCCTTGGCAGATATTACGTTTTCATTTGACTTTTCTGTTTGAGGGAAGTCAGCAGAATAACCGGAGATCTAAACACATACATCCTGTAGTCTAATCATCTGACATAAGGAGAATCTCTCTGACCATTAATCTGCTCGGTATCACTGATAATTATCTAAGCAGATGTTTTGCTTTTTCTCTTTTCCAGGTATACTTCTCCAGACTTCTTGTACGTACGCTCCTGGCTCCCCTGTATATTCTTCTCAGGTGGTGTTACTGTGGGAAACATAGGACGGCAACTTGCTATGGTAAAGTATACCACCGTTTATACAATAACTTTATCCCGGTATTCTAGATATACTGTATTTCCTCAAATAAAAACCGCCAGTCAATTTCAAGCCGGGTCTCTAATAATAGCCAGAGGCGAGGACAACACGAACGAATAAAAACCGCTCGTCAAATACAGACCGGGTAAAAACTAATATGGATAAATGTCTGGTGCCTGTCATGTAATGTTCACTTCTACAAGTTTGAGTTAATACATTCAACAATATAATCCAGCTGCTTTCAACACTTTGTTGCTCTAGATCATCATCTAAAGTGTTATCGTCTGGTTTCAGTCGCTGCAGGTCTTACTTTTTCGGTGAAACTGTCACTTGTAGAAACTTCCAACTTACTTCATTATAAGCAACAAACAGATTCTATCCACTGAAACGCGATGGTTAAGGAAGTGCTGCATTACTTTTAACATCACAAACAGGAGTGGATCAAAATGAGGATTTGCGCTAATTGCGACCATTTCTACTAATTTGATAGAGGGGAATTAGAAATAAAGACATCCCTCTAATACAAGCCTCCTTCAGATAAAGGCCTGGTACCTTCTGCAACTGAGGTAAATAAAGACCCCGGTTACTATTTGAGGAAGTACAGTATGTATATGTGATTTCTTAACAAAATACTTAAGGTGCTTGTAAATAACTTGCCTTGGTTAACTTTAAAGAAACAATTTACTGAAATCATTTTATATTAACCTTGTTCAAATACAACAAAAATTGTGAGAGTGTTGCCATCTCTCAATACGAGCAAAATGGATGATTTAATGCAAGCGTCATAACATATTTTGGGAGCTTTTGGATCTCAAAGTTCGCGTCTACTTAATCGTTTTCCTCATCAGTCAGTACTACTGGTTGAAAACTGCTTTAACTTGTGTTTCAGAATTTCAAAGTTTGTAATACATCAGATCGAACATGATCATTAGTAACTGAATTGTTTGTCAGCGCTTTCCGCGTAATTGTTCCCTCCATTCCCCACCAAACCAGTTGCAGTCACCTGATTTCTCGTCGAACGGTAGCGAGCTGGAAAGACCTTTGGATCAAAATCAGTTAACATCACAATCCAAAAGTTAAACACTAAACCTTTTGTGGTGTTTTGTAAGATCGCTGGTTGCTATTTAGAAGCCGGTAGAACAGACGGATCGGAAAACTTTAAAAAAAAAAAAAAAAAGAGTACCTTGCGCAACGTGCTTTATTTGCAGTCATTTAGTCGACCACAACAGCCGACAAATCTGTCAGACGGTTTAAAGTGCACCGGACACCCCCTTTCCTTCATAATTATCCCATCAAGTCAGCTTTGATGTCTTCATTAAGCCTGTGCCCAGAAGCCTCACCTCATTCTGTCTGTAAAGTAAGAATCCCGTCACTCCCTCAGTTTGACTCAGTGAAAGCGTGAAAGCAGATTAAGAGCTGTTGTTTTTCACAGTCGTGGCGAGACACAGAGCCAGTCAGGACTCGGCTGACCAGAGGGTCATTTGCTACTTGTTGTTTTTGTTTGTGATGAGGCCTGGAATGTTGGCACAAGTCTGCACTTGTGTTTTATGTTCTCTGTTTTTTTTCTCTCTCTTTTGCTCCAGTGCTTCGTTTATGAGAAGGAACTTGAGTCTTTTTTTTCTTTTTTTTTGCCTCAGAATTTGTGTTTTTGTGTTTTGTTTTTACTTTGGGTTTAAGCCAGTTACAGTAAAACAATGTTTTTTTGGCAGCTTGAATCATGCTGAATAAAACAAGCTCTGCTCCGTGTACAGTAGCTGTCATTGGGTTTAAAGTTGCGTACCTAATAAATGAAGCTGCTCTGAAGCTTTCAGTTGTGACAGATTGTAAACGCGAACATTTCAACGGATTTTAAGGACAGCGGTTGAGATTGAAGTTTAATTTTTTTGTGTGATGAGTAAAGTTATTAATGAGAAGCGTAGCGTGCATCTCTCATGTCCATAAGTAATAAGCAAGCTATGTGTGTTTTTTTTTTTTTTTTCCACTGACTGAGTCAAATGTTCAAAAAATGAGGGAACTGAAAGAAAAACGTTCCGCTTTTTAAAATAATTTTTTGACCCTTGAACGGAATTAGGCCTGGTTACAGTGAGTATGTTTCCATGCCCACTAATATACCACTACTATTTGGAATATGACAATATTCTGAATTTGACAAGTGTCATGTCATGCATATTGTGTTTGGATATTCTGAATTAAGCATTTTTCTGAAGGGATCGTTTTCTGACAAAGACATGCGGGATGTGCTGATGTTGTTCTGATTTTATGAGGATTCTTTGGACACGTATGCAGCACATTTGGAATATGTGCCTCATTTGCATGTATTACTGCAGGTTACGTCACATACGACACATTTTGGGTTATGCACAAACATCAGAAAGCTGAGCTTTTACAAGACAGTGTTTTGAAAGAATGAAAACGGGAAGCTGTGTTCACACAGTGGGGGGAAAAAAAAAAACCCTGTTAGTAATCAGGGTATGCATGGCTGCATTCAAACATGAATATTAGTGGACCGTTCATTTTCATTAGCCATGTAAACAGATTATTAGGAATTTTGGTCTTTTGGGAATAAGGGGCAAAAAAAGGAATATTTCGTCCATGGAAACATAGTCACATTAGGTGGAGCAACAGATCTATAACCCATTAAGCTGAAGGCTACTAATGGCAAAAAAAAAAAAAAAAGAAAACCTCTAAAAAGTTTGGTTTCCACTGAGTTTAGAAAGCACAGAAACACATCAAAGTGTTTTCATGCGTGAGTTTGTGATTCATGCTCTGAAAGTGAATCATCATTTGAATCACGGATGATTAAAAGTTTTCTACTCATCAGAGCACACAGTATAAAAGTCTGAGTGATGGAGGGAAGTCTGGCACAGTGCTCACTACCGCTACTTTCAACTGAAGGCAACTAAAACTTGTTTCCTTTTTAGAAGATCAGCAGCGTGTATTGATCGACATGTTAAAACGGACCTCTTCTTTTCTCCCTCAGGGCGGCGTGGAAAAACCTCACAACGACTGAAAGGTGAACGGAACAGAACAGTGGAAAGGCCAAAAAGAAACGCGGCGACGGAAAGCCAGCATTAAAATGGACAAGTTTCGGGATGAACTAGAGGAAAAAGACTTTATTTTGAATTCATCCTTTGTTCTCATAACAAGGTGTGGATGAGAGAAGCCCCTCATCTAACGTGCCATGTCCTCTGCACATCCTTATGGCCAAACATCCTATCCCTCCCTCTGTTTTACTCCATTAACATTAAGGCCTCCTTCACACTAAACACAAGGACAGTGTTTGCCTTTTTGTGTGTGTTTTTAAGTGATCAGTTGACTTCTTTTTTTTTTTTTTCTGGAAGACTGGGCTAACTCTTTCAGAAACTTCTGGAGTGGAAGCGAGTGCGTGTGCCTTGGTGTGGATGTATCCTGGTCTTTGCAGAGAATGTCTGTTTTGTTTGGGTTTTTTTTTTTTTTTTTTTTCTTTTTTTGAATATGTCGTGATCATAAAAGGGAAATGTCATGAGTGGGCAAAAAAAAAAAAAAAAAAATGTCCTCACACTCACAGAGAAATGTATTCAGTGGCATCAGTCGCTAACGCTGAGGCACAGGGAGATGTATGTTCCCAGTCACACCAAATTAAGTATTTATCTTCTAGATTTTGAATGACCCCCAAACCAAATGTACTGTATATGTGATGATGAATGACGCATCCCAGTTGTGCAGCACGTCTGAGGAAAGATAGGAAATACATACGCGAGTGCCAGTAAGTTTATTACCAAACTGAATTGGCTCACTTGTATCTGAGGGTTTAGAAAATGCTACAAATATATATTTTTGCAACAGGGTACTATTTAGGTTGTTGGTCACAGCACAAATTTACCTCCAGAAACAAAATGACACTTGCAGCAGCAGGTTATTTCACTTAAAACGTGCGCACATTTAGTCTTATTCAGCGTGGAGAGTTTTGAAAGAATGTACAAGGCGTCTGCAAGCATCTGCTGTTACTGTAAACCCAGTTTTAAACACTTTACAGTGCGTTTTTTTTATTTTTTTTTTTATTTTACCTTTGTGACCAGGTGTTAAATGTCTTGTAAAATAGACCCGCGACAACCATCGAGACAAACGTTTACCGTGTGATTGTAAGGAATTCCCGCTTGCACCTAGAACCTAGTGATGAGAATCTGGGAACAGAAACAGACCGAAGGAGAGGGCAGGACATTAATACTTCAGCCTCGAAGATTTGCAATCTGTGATTGCCTGTGTATTATAGAATGTAGTGCTTTTGTCACTATAACAGTTTAGTTTTATCATTTGTACGAACATTATGACATTATTGCTTGTATGTATAATGGCTTGACTATGTAATCAGACAGGTATTACCATACTAGACCGACAGTATGTTAGTTAGTGTTTGGGGGTCTAGAGGATTAAGTGCAATCAGAGTATACATGAGCCGATTATTCTTCCTTATTTATTATTATTTCTGACAATGGCTAAAAAAAAAAAAAAAATTCACCTTTTTATGTATATGCAGTGTGGATACATCGAAAAAGCAATAACATCTTTGTTTTTGTCAGAGATTACATGCCTTTTGGAGTCAAAACCAATGACTCTCATCAGAGAGAAAACAAAAATCTATAGTGTGTCAAACTGTTGTAAAATCTCATTTAGTAGCATTATTGAAGGAAACCTGATTTATTTTTTTAAATACGTCTTTGTGGCAGATCTCAGACAATCTGCCTACATTCAGGTGTGCTAAACTGAAGAGGAAGCTTTATTTTTTTGAGGTGGTGAAGCACCTTTTTTGTTTTGATGTTTAGAGTTTCTGTGTGTCTGATATTTCAGCTGTGTATCATTTTTGCTACCGTTGGATTTAAGTGAAAAATAAAAGCACCTGATAAGCATACCCGTTTACTGTCATTACTCACATCTTATCACAGGAGGTAAATCACTGAGTTCTACGTTTGCCATTTGTATACTAGTACTGCCAAAACGTGTATCCTTTGAACCAGAAAGAAAAGGGGGAACTACAACTCTGTGCTTTCCACTTGCAGCCACATTAAACCTGATTCCAGCACAATTCAGCTGAGCTTCAACATTCATTTTGCATTTGATTAGTCGACACTAGAAAGCAGACACTAGCCTAATTACATGTCTCACGGCTCCAGCGAAACAAAAGCCCCTGGATTTTTATTTGGGTGTCAAAACGCAGCCGCGGCAGCTCAATTGGACCAGAGTTTTCTGGTTTGGTGATTGTGGCATTTGTTGTGTCTGCTGTCACGGCCAAGTTGAATAGATGAGAATTCTCTTTTGTCTGGGGCTCTATGTCAGTCTCCAGAGCCATTATAATAACCTCGGCTGCATCTTTTCCTCTCTCTTCTCTGCAAGGGGG
>JAPQRN010000014.1:11593229-11609380 GCA_037367275.1 Coranthus polyacanthus | reverse complement strand
ACTTCTTTTTCTTCTTCTTTTTAATGGTGAATTGTAACCGAGTGGTGCTTTATCGCAAACATTTGGCCATGTTTGTCTGCGCCAGTGACGTATCATTTCTGCCACCATTTTCACACCACTGGTCACTTCAGCCCGTTGCGGCGACATGCCAGCGCATCCTCCATTAAGGTCAGTTTTAACCAGTCCGTTATGGCAGCGGCAAATGCGGCATCTATGTATGTGTGCCTATGGTCCTGTTCCTTCTGCTACAGAACCATGATGGAAACCACTGAGGGTTAGCGGTTTGATCCCTGATCCTGTCCACATGTCAGAGTGCCCTCGAGCAAGACACTGAACCCCAAGTTGCTCCCAGTGACTGTGTCACTGGTGTGTGAATGCTTGTGTGAATGCGTGACATATTGTAAAGCACTCAATCAAGGTAGAAAAGTGGTATAAAAATGCAAGTCCATTTACCATTTGCAGTCAATTTTTTGACCATTACGAATTAATTTTTTTACGTCAACACACTCAAAATAGCCATCACAAGTACAGAATAATACAAAGCGATACACAGGACCTAACATGTCTTATGTCATGAAATGCGATGCGGTATCATTTCAGGACACATTATGTCATGGGTTACTCACACATGTCAATATGTCAATCTCATATCAAGTAGTTGTTGTGACATTAAGAAACGTGTTGTGTTGCGTTGTTATGTGTGTTCATAGAGGAAGCAGATTTTCACACACTTTGTCAGACTTCAAAGTACACAGAGAGGCTCACCATTCAGCGGACCTGTCCACCTACACCATCACATCATCAAAGGAGACTTTTTACTATGTACAGTGGTAATGAGTCATGCACAAACATCCTTTCAACCCACTTTGTGTTAACACAACCATTAACAGCTGTTAATAAAGAGAAAGATATAGTTTTGTCGGGCAAACAGTGAAGGACAGAGAGTAAAGCTTCTATAAAAAGTAATGTCACAGTGTGAGTGAAACTGACCATGTAGCCTATGTACAAAAAAGCTTGGGCACGAATGTAGGTCAAAAGCTAATTATGTGGTCTGGCAAGTGGGGCTTATATCAAGATATTTCACAAGGACTACCGTGGTTCTGCCCGCACATGCTCTCTCAAGACGTGCATCATGGGATTGGTCCGGCTATTATTTGTTTTTGGGTACGGGATACAGTCACACCTTCACCTCTTGAACTTAAAGGTCTTCAAAAGCTTAAGTCAAAATGTCAGTGCAAGCTGTCATGCTGCTTTTGTAGTCTTAAATCAAACAGAGAATACAACAATGACAATCATATTTGTCAAACCCATCCCTCATTGAGGGTCTCGCAGAAGAGCAGTAATTTAGGGATCAGGAAGAAGAGCCACCTGTTGAGAGACAGAGGGTAAAAGGTTTCTGTGGGCCTTTACCCAGCCTGCCTCTGTTCAAATTCAGGAAGTACAGTTTCAGGGCTTAAAGTTGCATTCCACAAGTTGCCTCGACTGTGATCGCACAGGAATGCTGCTCTAAAGTGTGTGAGATTAATATTTAACACAACATTGGTTGAAAATGCTGCACAGAGTCTGTGGTTGTGTGCTTGTGTTTTCTTAAGAGCTCTGCTGCCACCGTTATCAGGTTCTTGTTCATAACAGAGCATTTATGGGTTGTCTCAAATGATTGATGCATAGGTGGGTGTGTTGTTGTTGTCTTGGCATACAGGATGACTTTTAAGGTCGCAGACAGATACTGTGCTTTATGGGAGAGCTGTAAATTACGTCTCTCTATCTAATATAAACTGGATCTTAAACCAAGACTACATAAAACAAGCCACCATTCCAGCGAAGAACAAAAAGTGGAATTTATTTATTTATTAGTCATCAATAAACCCCTTATGACCTTTTTTTACCTGTTTAATTTAATCATTGTAACCAACCACTGGAAGTTAAGCGTGTGTGATTCAAATCTGAAACTGCTCTTTCACAACATTTGTCAGTATAAGTGTCTGAAATAAAAAGAAAGAAAGAAAATGCTATAAGATGATATTCTTTTCTAACATACACATGTTTTAGGGACTGATCCACGGCTAATTTACCTCAGTCAGGAGCATCTTGGGCCCTTGTCACTTCCGGATACTCCTATAGCAGTATGACACCTGGGATATGAACAATGAACAGGCTGAAACTGAAGACACATAAGAGATGGAAAACATCCATAAAGAAGACTGACTGTTGAACGTCATTCAGTGATGCTTCAAAGTTAATATATGAGCTTTAAATCCAGGAGGAATGTCCTGGATGTAGATAAATGATCATAAAATCACAGAATAAATAATAATAATAATTCATAATTGCCATTTAATCTATGTATAGTATCATATTGCTTCATTTCTGATAGAATACTATATATGTTATAGTATATGTAGGAGGCCACAGATAGAGAAATGGGGCTGATTTTTCCTTGATAACCCACCAAATGCTGACGCTATCACTAAAAAGACTACAAATTAAACTGAATGTTGCAAGTTTACTTCACGCAAAACCACAGATTCCCCGAATCTTCACACATGTGACCAAATGTGATCACTGCTCTTCCTCCTGACGATTCATTTGACTCATCTTTGTTTGAAACTGTAGCATTACATCCTCTGCCTGATCACGAGTAGCGGTGTTAGCTGCGGACATAGTATAAAGTGAGGAAATAGAAATAGGTGGCAGACATTGCAATAAGGCCCAAATACATATCATCAATTAAAACACAAAACGTAAGATTTTGCATTAAAATGAGAAAAGTACTATAAAAGCAGTTTGTAGGTAAAGAACGTAGTAGGAGTCTCAAGAAATAGGAAAAAAAAAAAATCAGGCAAACATAACTCCCTCGGAGCGATCATTGCACTGATTGGGTGACAAAGATGAAAAAGGCCTTTTCAATAACTCAGACTAATGTTGTGCCTTTACTCAGACCGGCTGTTGCCCCGGGTGCGTGTGAAATGCTTGGCGTGGACAAAGTAAACCACGGCCGGTGCCCATGCTCCATTGTCCTCAAAGCCTCCTAAAGAGGTCTCTTCACAGGTCCAGCAAACACACTCTCCAGACTCTTGGCATATCTCTGAAGATCCTCCTTTTGTGTGTGGAAACACATTACTCTCTCAAGGAGAGGAACAGGGGAAACAAGGCAGCACTAGTGAAAAGGCTTAAGTATCTCACCCCCCACCCCTGTCAGACCGCCTCTCTTCCTTGCCAGATGATAATTGGGACTGAAACACTTTTTTTGATGCAGGCCTAATTCAGTGAGTAAATTGCAACATGGGAAAAACATGAATGGGGCCCAAGCTGTGTGGTGACTCAGCCACAGAGACGCTAAGAGTCGCTCTTTGTGGTTGGCTACAAAAGGGAAATGTTCTGTTAATCAGCATTGTTATATAAGTGAGTGTGCTTTCCTCCAAAACTATGTGATTGAACGTCTCCTCGAGAGAATGAGCGCAAAATATTGATACTGACAGATGAGTATGAGCATTGCAAATAATATAATGTTGAGAAAGTAAACATAAGTGAACTCACAGTGTAACATCTGTCTGTCTGTTCGCTCTTCTCTCTGTCTCTAAGTGAATGTGTGTCCGGGATGTGTCCATGTGTGGCTGTTACGATGAAGCTGAACAGAAAGCGTTCTGAGTTTGTAGTGTAATTGCATCCATTAGTCATTTCTCACAGGAGTTTAAATCCTTGCAGTTGGCATGGAAAACAAACCACAATGCTGACCCGACCAGCTTAAAGAGAATTGTTTCCCACTCCTTGTATGAAAAAAATGCAAAGCAGATTAAAATTCGACGAGGAATGCAAAAAATGCCCCTGCAAGGATCAGCTAAACTATGCTACATGAATGTTTACTTCCCAACACTAACACAGAGCGAAGGCAGACAAACTATAGCAACTGATAATTTACTGCTGTACTGAGTTGGATGCCAGGTTGCAGTATTAGTAAAGTAGCAGAGGAAATTTAATCAGCAGCGTGACTTTATTATGTGTATTTGTGGGGGATATAAAGGGCAACTTCCTGATTTCAAAGATGCTAAATAACAGGTGCGCTGGTGACATAAAGTGTCTGTGTCTGAATGCAAAGACTTGTGTGACAGGCACGAATCATCTAAGAAAACTCAGCAGGTTTCTTTTTTTTTTTTTTTTTTTTTTTTCCCCCCCACACCGAGACCAAGATGGCTTCTACTGCCTTCAAGGGGTAAAACATCAGTGAACTTTTATGGAAAGTTTTGGACTACAATCTTTCATCACTCAAGTAATTGGAGGCTTTCTATCTTGAATCTTCAAATTAATTCCCTTAAAATTACAATATAGCATTACACTTACAAAAAGCGGAAAGTATGACCAGGTAAATAATACATGCCTTTGAAAGGATTAAGAAAATAATTAAAGAACAGCAGTTATTTACAGTAGCTGCAAATGAGGCCAGAATGCTGACTCTAACTGTACGAACCCGAATGTACGTTTGCAACGTCTTTCTCTTTTAGTTCGTGGAATTTGTTTGAATGTGTTCAGCGAAATACATTTTAAGCAAGCAAGACGAAGCTGCAGCGTGTGTTCAGTACCTGCTTTTGTAACGTTAAGCCAAGAAGAAAATCGCACAGGAAAAAAAAAAAAAAAATTATGAATGAAACGGCTTCCCTTACAGTAGCTGCTATCTCCCTAAAACCCTGGGCAGGCCCTGCTTATACCAGGAAATAGGTTGAAAATAAGAACAAGAATATACAAAAGTATAGCTTCAGGCAATCACAAGTGATAATTTTCCAAATTGCTAGTCTCCTCTTTCTTCTGTCTCACTGTACGAGTTCAAATCCCTCACTCAGACAGACGACTCTCTCATTACCACTCTCCCCATAGTGTGAACAGGTAAACAGCGGCCGTACAGTAGTAGCTGAATGCTCGTCACACTAATGTTACAAAAGAGTTGGGTTTGCAGCGTTCAGTGGGGGCCCGTTCCTCAGTTGTATCTGTGCAACATCGCCTTAAATCAGCGCTTCAGCTAAAACCAAAATGTACATTTTCAGATTGGAATCCCACACCGGTGAGCATACGTTAGATTGCATAACTTTCTGCCGGTAACTTTTAAGTAACCAAGCAGTAACCAGCAGAACACGGTGTTCTCTCCTTCGGTGCAAGGATCCTGGGAATGTGAGCGGCGTTTCCTGGTGCATTCTGTATGTTCACCGCTCGCAATGGGTAGCAAACCGAGGGACATAAAGGATGATAATCTCCTTGGAATTCCACTGCATTTTCTTACAGAGAGGAGGGGAGCGCTGGACAGTGGGGTTGAAAGGTCAACGGGACCAGTTTGCTGAGGCCCATCTGTCGGCCCCTGCTCTGTTTACGCACTATCTCAGGAGTGAAAGGCGAGCGTCTCAAGAGCTATCCTGTTCTCATAACACACCACGGCGCTTCATATTGGTAGCGGCAGAGACACAGAGGGAGCCTGTGGTGGTCTGCGCCCGGTTACCAGTAGCGCTCCGCTCCTATTCATCGTCTGCTCGTCCGATGAGACCTGCAGACAAAACCTAATAGAAAAGGCTTCAACTCAAGAGCGCCTTCATTTTAGAGGTTCTGTGCTTTTAGCTTTGATGCCACCATTTTAAGAAGATAAAGGCTAGAAACACATGAAAGCTCCTCAAACCGGTTATTTTGGGACAAATCGTGTCAAAACAGGTGTATTTATAGACGCAATTTAAGGAACAGATTTGAAGTTATCTATGGAAACGCGTGACAGAGATAAAAATAAAGATAAAACCGACAGTGAAAACGCTAAGCCAGTTCGTGCATGTGCGCTTATCTGCACTTTTTCTTTATGCCTTTTCCAAAAGCTGATAATTACAAAAATCAACCATCAAAATGTTCCAATGTGTGGTTAGTGCAATTAGAGAGAGCAGGTTTCCTATTAGCTTTATATCAGCTTGTTTATCACAGTGTTTGTGTTTTCTGTGCTCTGTCATATCAAAGTGAACCTATGTTCATATCCTGTCTGAGAAAGAAGAGACTCTGCTTTTTAAATAACACATTCGCTCCTGGAGGCTTGTCGGGTGTAAAATACTCTAAGTGAGTGCTTCATACCTGCCATTTTCACTCAACAGTGAGTCGTTTCATTCACAAAATCTATGATTATATGTTTTAATAACTCGATGAGAGAAAGGATGGCTGCTGCTCCTGCTTCTCACAGAATATCAAATGATATATACAAAATGAGATGGTTATCCCAGCCATTTGAAACTGTGATACTGTATTTAGAGTGCATTTTGCCTTAACTTGTAAAAATTACAGCTCTGACTATGTATTTAAGAGGAGCTGAGTGCAGTCAGAAGGCGATATATGAACACCCCATGACCACATTAAACAGCACTTTAATATTTGACTTCAAAGTGGCAGCGTTAGATCACCAGGAGCAAGCACCGACAGCAAAAACAATAATTTCATACATCATTATAAATATTAGTTACATTTTCAAATCAGCTTTTTGGTGAGATTCTATTATTTTTACCTCATGTAATGAGAGGTTTGGAGGATGAGCCTTGCCTTTTCTTACCTAAAATGTGTAGTTCTGACATGTACTCGTGTGACTTCATTTTAAATCGAGTTTTCTCCTCTTGTAATATCATTATTTACATAGAGACAACAAGGTGAAGGCTGTACATATTGCACAAGAAGGTATGTATAAAAAAGAAATTGAGGTTTCGTGAGACATTCCGCCAGTTTAGAATATTATTTTTCTGTATGAAAGGGGTTGTAATTACAAAACAGCACGGTGAATTATGTTCATTACATTAATAACTGCAGATTAAGTTGGTTTAGTCAATAGATTCTGAGGTAGCAGCAGTCAAACACTTCACTGGCATGAACCCTCCAAAAAGGAAACAATGAGGCTAAATCTTTAGAGATAACCCAGCTTTGTGTTGGAGTTGTGTAAACTGGGGAAATTCCTATTGTTGGCAGATGTACCAGCAGGCCTACAAAGTCCTTTAGGCATCTGCTGTGCAAGTCTTGGCTATACGAGACACAGCCCGAGGAGCTCAGACAAACTATTCAAACCCCAGATCCAAATAAAGCCATCACACAGGTGAAGGAAACAGAAACTGTCTTGTCAACTCGGGTTCGCACGTTGGGGGAAAAAAACAAAAGCGCAATTATGTCACCTTAATTTCATAAGTAGCGAGTATAAAATAATGACGGAGGCTGTGACAAATAGGAACATCAAAGTCAACTTCTTTTAAAACATTTAGACTTGCTTTGAGTAGACAGACTTGAGCATGCCCGGGCAAGCCTGCATGAACATTTAATAAATCTTACATTGAAGGAGGAAAACCCTTAACAGATTGATTAACTGCTGACAGCTTTATGACAAAATTACTATTGTTGCACTCAGAGCACTCATCATTAGTTAAATCAATGGTAAGGCATGATCATTTATAGTATACCGCACTTCTAGTGTCTCTGTCAGCCCTTTCATTTGGTCCTAATCTATCAGCAGTCCCCAGCAGTACAACAGAGAGACTCGCCTAATAGCCAGTAGTTATGACAGCTACTGTCATGTGACACCTAATAGTATGTTATATGTATTTGATATCTCAACAACAAGCTGAAATAAAATTAGCAAGGAAGTCTTTTTTCATTGTGACACAGCTATTATGTTATTATAACTCATTAACACGGCTTCCGTCTAAATAAACCACACGCAGATCTAACAGTTGAATCACATGCTTGAATTTACCAGGGATGCATTACAAAGCATCACAAGCTTTTCAGACCGAGGCGGTATAGCTTTAGTTTGAGGAAACTCAGTGACTTTATCCCAAAATGTGTCTCTGAAGTTAACAATGAAATTCAAAATAGAGCAAACAATCGGCGCCGATGGGACGTTTTTCAAACTATCGGTATGGGCAGAAGTTGGTGCTGATAGCGGCCGATGGCTGATATTAGGCTTCTGAACTGGAAACACTGACTTTGATGGTGATGAATCCCACCTGGATTTATTACGGTTAGTTTCATGTTAGTTATCCAGTTTCTAATGAAGTGAAAGACACGTTTTCAGCGTCAAAATTATTTGTTGTTGGAGGAGCTGAGATGATATCCTCTGTTTAATCTGTTGTCTGCTCAAAACTATCATTATATCGGCCTTTAAAAGTCCACTGTCAGTCATTTTCCAATTTTGATTCAAGTTTTACGCCAACATGGAGAGCAAACGTCCAAAAATTCACTTACACCTGAGAAAACTTCATTTACTTGACTTGATCAAAAATCAAACAGTAACCGAGTGAAGCCTAATGTACAATTGGTTTTATCAGCAAATTATACAAAAGCTGTACGGCAGCAAAAGCAGCCGCTTCCTCTTACTACAATGGCCATTTTGGTATAATAGCTAGTCTTCCTGTTTTCCCCTATGTGTAAAAAAACAACAAAATTAAGAACAAGTGTCAGCAAAGGTTAAACATTTTCATTATGTGATTTGTCCATAATTCCCTTTATGCAAATGAAGCACAGCTGCAAGTGGAAAAACACCTCAAACAATACCATCTTGTTCG
Source organism: Coranthus polyacanthus (assembly GCA_037367275.1). Classification (NCBI taxonomy): domain Eukaryota; kingdom Metazoa; phylum Chordata; class Actinopteri; order Kurtiformes; family Apogonidae; genus Coranthus; species Coranthus polyacanthus. The sequence goes on along the minus strand of JAPQRN010000014.1, from coordinate 11,600,828 downwards.
AGTGAAATGATTAGGCTAAATCACATTTGTTTGGCTAAAGCAGCTTACAGCGAGGAACGCGTATTGCCAGCACAGTGACTGGAGAGGGGCTTAAGAAATACCTAAAGTCTGACAAAACAATAAACAGTTGCTAATGGCCTCATTCTGTCATCTTTTATGCGACTTCTCAGTTTAACCGAGGTGAAACTTAAATGCAAATGTAATGCACCGGTAGTGTTCTCATTGTAAACGCAGCTTTTTAATGGTTTTACTAGATGTTTCCCTGTGATATATGCTCTGTGTGAACATGCACATGAAAAAGACAACTGAAATCTATGAGCTACAACCTGATTTGTACTGTTATTTTAATTAAGCCTGAATGAGGCACTGAGATGACATTTTGTAAGCTGGGCCCAAATGACAGCTCAGTTTTGTCTTGACTGAAGGTTTATCAGAAAACAACTAATACCCACACATTCGCAGCTGTCTGCCACGGTTAGAAGCATTATTACTGGTGTTTCCTTTGTAAGTGCTTACTGTTCAACTGTTTAAGCCCAGCTAAGCTAGCTGCAATTTTGTAACTCACTCGACACATGCCCCTTTCAAGACGGAGCAATCTAATATGCCCTCAGCCTCGGGTCAGCCTCTTCCTTCAGCAACAGCCGCGGCGCTGCGGCAGTTAGTAACTTCATCTCATTCACATCATCTTTCACAAAAGGTGTGTCTGTTTACAAAACCCCGGCAAACACAACACTTACCACGTCGGCGGGTACAAAGCCCCAGTCGAGTGATCTGGGCCTGGCAATGAAAGATGAAAGCTCAGACTGCGACTGGCGCTCTGAAGCACGCGTCTGGGTGATGCTCTCATCGGCCTTCAGACAGACAGGTGGAGGAAAAAGACGGCCAAGAGACGAGGACATGGAGGATGGGGGGGGTTAAGCCTTGGCCGAGGTTTGGCGAGCTTCATTCCTGTTTGATACACTTTGATATATGCACTCCACCTGAGCTCAGACTGTGAGTGCGAGGGGCGATGAGCAGGGACTTGTCAGACACTTTTTGGGATGCGCCGTTTGTTTATTAATCACTAGGTTCTGTGATGTGTCTCTCATCACCCCAACAGGTATAATTAAGCTTTAAAGGGCATGGGAGGCTTGATGTGTCTGCAATTCATTTTGTTTTATCTCCTTGTTCCTTTTGAAGTCACTGCTGTTTGGGTAAGTTGTGAGTGTACACTGTGGGGTGTGTGTGCACGTGCAGTAGGCGAGTGTGTGTGTGTGTGTGTGTGTGCGTAAATCTCTGGAGGTGTGTATGGTCAGAGAGCTTGTTAATAAAGAATTTGTCTGTGGCCTTCCAAATGTCTGCTTACACGCCAGCTTGTTTAGCCTGACACGTCTTGTTTAGCCTCGGCGGATTCGGGAGTGACAGTTCAAAGGTTGTCAGTTTCTGATGGCCAGGTATTGTGCTGCTTGTATCGCATCTTAGGTTCCCAGCAGGCAGCTGTGTCAGCCTGTTTTTCAGCACAAGTATGTGACAAATGTTGGGGGGAAAATAAACACAAAGCGATCGCGGCGTGACTGACGTAGCGCTGTTGACGCTATCAAAAGGTCAAGCGAATTGGAATATACACCAGAGAAATGTTTGAATTTCATGAGTTCCTTCCCACTTCATCTCTCCTAATATTGATTTGCGGTGTCAGATGAAATATGTTGAGTGGGACATCATGTAGGAATGTAAACAAGGCAGCGGTCTGCTTAACTAGCCTTGATCTTGTATTTCAGCTCTTGCCAGCAGGAGAGAGATCCCCACATTAACCTTAACAAAATAATAAACTAGAAAACGGAAAACTCTTTTACAAAGCCGCAAATTCGCACAGAAGTTCCGTTTGAAATATGAGGTTTGGTAGCGCAGTGTAGGCTATCAAAACACCCTTTCTACCTGTAAGTAGGCCAAACTAGTCCACAGTGTCTGATGTGCTTCTTCTTGGTCGTGTTCCATGCGATTCTCTGTCAGGAGCAGGCAGAGGTGTGAAAAGATGAGAAGCTCACCTGTTTACTTTGGCAGAGGAGACCGAGCAGGCAAACAGCCAGTAGCCTGTCACTTCTCCCGATGGATCCTCTGGTAATGTCCCCTCACATGTGAGTGACTCAGTGTAACTCATGCAGAAATGTTACCTGGCATTGCACTTAACATGACGAGCACGGGTCAGGGGAACATTTCAGGATCGGTCCCGCCCGGAGGAGCTTATGTAAATTAAAGGACAGGAGTTTCTCTTACATAAATCTCATTCAAGTGGATGAACTGACTGTGTCGCAGACAGAAGACTTTATACGGGTTAATCAATACTAGGACAGTAGATGAACATACGTGGTTAGATGCAGAATGACACACCATCAGGATTTTAGTATTCAAGCCAAAACCTTTATTTTTCCAATATCAAACTTTCCTATCCCCCAACAGTTTGCAACCTGTCGTTCAAAGTCTTCTCAGCTGAGTGCACCATGGGAAATGCAATTAAGTTGTGACAATCAAACATCACCTCAGCAACTTTAAGCTTACAAATTCATCCTCTGCTGCAGGCATTTAATATACGTTTTTTTTTTTTTATTACTGGAAGGGAATCTTGATTATACGTAAACACATGGTGAGATATTTTAGGTAAAAGGTTATGTCATTAGTACAGAGTTATTTGATACTCTCTTTCAAATCGCATCATTAGATGTGGGATTCATAAATAAACATTTATCAGATGATCGGAGGAATGGATTCAATGAGACAGATAATGAAAACAAAAACATCTGTGGCTGCAACGTTGGCACGTTGAGTAACAAGTAAATAACTGTTGCTACTTTACCTTTCATCGTACACTACAATTACAACAAGAAACCAACAGACTTCTTTGGCAGAATATCAACATGCTTTGAAGTAAGAGGGCGATGCTGAAAAACTTGCTTTCTGAATGGCGAGGGAACATGAGTCATTTAGAATATGGAGAGATGTGATGCTTTTTTAATGATTGGCTTTTGACGATCAAGTAGTTTGGGGTTATTTTACTGGAGCAGATGCTTGACAATTTAATACTGAAAGCAGAGCTGGCAGTGAGACGTGACACATGCCAAAGGGGATGTTGTGCATCACACGTGTTAAGGTAATACATTTTAAACATTTTATGCAGCAAAATTACAAATATACATGGGGCAACGTGCATTTAAATAAGCTTTAACTAAGCTTTTTCCTCTTCGGGGCTAGATATTTAAGATATCAAATCCGCTCTCAAAACTCACCTTTTCCGACTAGCACATTCCTTGTAATTGCCATGGTTTTATGATTGTTGTTCATTGTGTTTTGTTCCATTTGTGTTTGTTGTATTTATTGTTACTGTGTTTTCAACTACCTCTGTAAAGTGTCCTTGAGTGACCTGAAAGGCACTTTTAAATTAAACGTATTATTATTATTATTATTATTATTATTATTATTATTTATTATTATATTATTTCAATTTTACTTTCAGTGCACAGTGTGTATTTCTGCTGATATCGAAACAGTTATAAAAGACATCATTTGATGACATGTGGGATCAAGCGAGTTAGTGTTTTCAACATTATTCTGACTCATGTTTATGGACGAGTTTTATTCCCATTATGTCATTTCCTTCCAATGAAATAGTCATTTATTTTTTTATTCGACCAGGAAGGGTTCATTGAGATTAAACATCTCTTTTTCAAGAGCATCCTGGCAAAGACATAAGAGTTAAATGTTAACATTAGCAAAGGTCAATGTTAGGCCAAATGGAACTGACAATTACACTGAATAAAACTGCATATTTATCTGAATTTTGAAACATTTGATGCAATGAAAGTACACGTCAATAAAATGTATAACATAGGCCTAGTCCTTCTTAGATATTTTAACGTGGAAAGGTTACATATTGCGGCTTTAAACTATAATTTTGCAACACACCCCTGTGTGTTTTTGCTTGAACAATCTCAGGTGTGCTCTTGTAGTTGCCTTTAAAAGCTCCGAGACTGGATCTAACTGCTTTATGTTGTTCATAAATATATATTTTTGCCTTTGTTCATGGGTGAACTGCGAGATATGGCACCCTTCACCACACAGCTTCAAGGCCACCGAGAGCTGTTCTATCTTAAGAGTCGCTTAAACGTCGTTTTTATTCATCTGTTATGTACTCGTATGTGGATTCATTTTGCCTTTGTGAAAATGTTTCAGGAGTTGTCTCACCACTCTGCTCGTCTTGTCATTTTTTCCAGCTGCGAGCCGTGCGTAATTTCCACTGTGAAATGGAACGATAGTGTCTGTCAGCAGAACACTTAAAACTGAAGCATTTAGCATGACGTTTTTGATCGTTCGTTGTTGTGTGACTTTTACTTTGCAGAATTATGCGATTTGGGTGTGAATATCTTAGAATAAATGAATGTAAATACGAACAATTAGGAGGCTCACGTGCAAGTTTTTTTTTTTTCTTTTCTTCTTCTTTTTTTTTTTTACTGTTGTTGTCTAGTAGAAGTCTTAAATTGTGTGTGATGACGGGCTAAATACGGCTCTTCCCACCATGTTCCCACCCCTTATCACCTAAATATGGACTCATCCGTTGTAGTACATGTAGGTTAGGAGGAGGAGACAGCGGGGTCCTGTGCAGACGCGGAAAGTCCCCAATTATGTGGTAATTCTAGAGAGTGGTTGTGATATTTATTCTTATTGCCCAAAGAACTTGGCATTTATGAGACTCACCACAAACACATTCCCCACAGCAGAGGCAAACTTCAGGCTCTTTGCACTCTGTTCAATCAGATGAAATAGCTGCTGCTGCTGTTGATTTATGGTGGAGTTTTGAAGGAAGTCTCCAGCCCTTTTCATTTAATTCAGGTTCTCCTTTAAAAAATGAAATAATTTAATTACTTTTAGTGTACCTCCTCTTTGGGGAGTTGATGAATATGTCTGTAAATCTCCGCAGCCGTGACAATGAGTATTTCCAGTCCAAAATGTTTATATTGCAATGTGCGGAGCTCGTAAATATAAGCAAAATTATTTACTTTTTAGTAATAGATGTCGAATTTACATCGAATGGATTTTACGTCGAATACTAGAATTCAATCAAGCACCTTTTATTCAGCAAAATTACTGCCATACGTCGCACACATAAACTCTGCAAAGGTCAATTTGCCTGCACTTTGTGCTCAAAAGGTATGATTTGCCTCAAGTGGATGTGCATTGTATGTAATCAGCATGGAGTCAAAATGTAAGCATGAAAGGGAATATGTAGAGGTTGCAATGCCTCTCAGACACAGCGGGGGCAGCTGGATTTTCTGTCTCTCATGCCTTCACAAGGCACAATTTATGGCCATTATGGTGGTCTATTTCTAGCTATAGTGATGGATTCTACTCAATTATTGTCCATTATGGAGAAAGATGGCCGCACAACCATGCCTTGCCAGTAATACACTGACATTACATAGAAGTCACGCTGCATGTTCAGCTCAGTCAAAAGTAACCTAAACTGAAATTCTCTTGTTCTGATTTTTGCAGTAGTGGTGAACATTTGTAGAGTTTCATTTCAAGTAAAAACTGTAAATGTTATTTGGTTTGAAACTGCTGTAACAATGATACGAAATAATATAAGAAAATTCTGTTAGCTACCAGTAAAAATAAAACTTGACATTAGTGCATGATTATTTTATTCAGCCCTTATTAATCTGCTTTCATCCTCAACCACGCCCACGAATGCTGCGCCATCTTTGTGGCAGAGGATCTTTGCCGTTACTTTTCTAATCTAATGGAATCTTATGGATCTGCTCCAGGATTCAACCTGGATGGAACCTGTTGAATCCTGGAGCAGATCCATAAAGAGGGGCAGAGAGACCGGAGAGTACCAGGCTAATTTAGAACTTTAGAAAAGTAATGGCAAAGATCCTCTGCCACAAGTTCCTCTTTAGTCCATGCCCTGCTCTTCCACCAGGTTCCATGACAATCAATGCGGCAGTTTTTTGCAAACAAGATCACATCACATCCTTGGCAGAGATAGTAAATTAAACTAAACTCACACGGTTTAGGTCACTTTATTCATAATGGCCAGTACTGCTATGTTTTTGAGTTAGCACCATATTTCTAAAACATACCATCTCACACACTTTTACTGAATCTTTACTGTTATATTTGGGCATTAACAGTGGTTGAAGTCATCAGCTTTCTGTTAAAACCCCAAAGCGCCACTTATGTCTTGCTGGTAGATTCATTGTTAGCTTGGATTATTCCTGTCTTAATTGTGATTACAGTGTCTCCCTTTTATAGGAATTGTGTTCCTGATTGAAAGTGCATCTCACGGCAAGATCCAGTCCAGTTCTTCTGAGACTGTTTTTGGCCTTTCTCTGTCTGGAGAAGATTGCTAATTATCTAACAATTTTCCTTCACTGATACTGACCCAACAATAGTATATCAAAGCAGAGCCGTCCTCTTTCTTTCAATATGTTTATTCTCAATACTTTAAAAGATCTGGGAAATAGATGATGAGTTACTAGTATTTATTCCTGGCATTGGGACACTGCAGTGACTATCGTCTCGCCAGAGCTCAGGCTGGCAGTCAGCACAAACTGGAGGTAATTGAGAGGAGAAGTCCCAGCCAGTTGCACAGGGGGGCCTCCATGGGCCTCTTAATGCCACCGTAGCCCCCAGCGGACATTAATCAAAACGCCCGATCAATAAATTCTCAAGTGCTAATAAGCACTGGCACATTTTGTGATATGTGAGCCCCTTCATCATTTCAACTACTCGGAGATTTATTGGAAATCCATTGTTAGGTCCAAAGTATGAGGTAATGTAGCACTTAGTAAATGAAGTAAAACCAAAAGCCTAGGGTGATTTGTATTTCATTTACAAAGGACATGTCTAATCATTAGGAGCTCCATCTCTCTGAAAAGCAACCAAACGGCTGTAATGATGGCTGTGTTCCTTTATAGCTTACTTACTCAGCAATGACGCAGGAGATAACAGCAAATAGTAAAGCCTTGCTGAGCTCTTCCCCTGACTGGTTCACTCCCAGATAGCCATGGGGGACTCCTATCCACCACGGAGTGATTAAAGTCATGTTAGGGAAGCATTATGGGTCAAGTCATAAAATAATTAGATTTCTGTCCCCCTCCACTGTCTCCTATCAAAGTGATTGGTCTCCTGGTCATCTCACTGGCTGACATAATTGTTAATTAACCATTATGGGCTGCCCTTTCTCATCTATATCTCACGGCAATTACTCATTTGACAACAATGCAATATATCACGGTAATGATATATGGACGCAGACCCGTTTTATGAGAATGGACTAAGTCATCATGATTGTGCATTTATTGGCATGTTGAGGTGCTTTGAAGTATTGATTATTAACACAGCGTGTTTGCTGCATGATATTTTCCACAGGCACCAAGTGTAGATCACTTCTAGTTTTAGATTTAGTTAAAGTCACACAGCATATGCTTGAGCACTGAAGAATTGAGATATTTTCCCTTTTAACTGAAGTCCAACATGGCTCCTCCACACAACTTTTCTTTCTTTCTTTCTTTCTTTCTTTCTTTCTTTCTTTCTTTCTTTCTTTCTTTCTTTCTTTCTTTCTTTCTT